>BMAW01103442.1:492620-647727 GCA_019974015.1 Nephila pilipes
CTGTGACGGATGTGCTTTCCCCGATGGGAGTAGTAAAGATTAGTGAAGAAAATAACGGCTCAACTTGATTCGGAATGGAAGAACAACTCAACTTGACGAGGAGAGAAAGAACGGAACGTTAGACGGGTCGGGTGAGAAGAAAGCAAGAAAGAGGAGAACAATGGCGAACGAACTAACCATGTCTGACAATTTTATAGATGTGTAGCATTATCTTAAATGTTGTGTTTCGTGCTGCATTAATGTCTAAATTAAAGTTTCGCAGCTAAAAAAAAGTCTGGATTAACTTATTATTTTCTATTACAACCACTCTCACCACCTTACAACCACCCGATGGAATTGGATTACATTTTACTATAATAAAAAACTTTTAAATGTTTATTGGAACATTACAAGTTACCTTCCATAATACTATTGAAAGTTTTAGATTTTACAATAATTATTATTACATTCTCAGTTATTTTATATTCTTGGAATTGAAAAATATATATATTATATCGGTTGAAGCATTAAATCTACAATTTCATGTTGTTAAACATTTTAAACATTAGTTTTTTTTCCTTCCATAACTCACACTTTTAAGGATAATTTTTACAATATTTGAAAATTAAATTAATTTTATGATAAAAATAATTCAAAAAATATGGCATAGTTAAAATTAAATTTCCTTTTAGAAGGTAATTCACTATGGTTTATTAAGGTACATAACAAATTAACATAATAATTTAGTTCTTTTTGATTCTAATGATTCAAATTCAAACAGCTGTGATGAAAATTTTAAAAGTCATTAAGGGTGCCCCCTTCTTTTTAAAACTGTACAAGTATTTCATGTATTTTTAATTATAATTTGTGTAAATCCTAAAAATTGACAACCCCCCCTCTATGTTAACTACTCTAATTATGCCAACCATTTTTCATTAGCTTGAAATTACACATTCAGAAGAACAACCTCTTTAAGTTGACCACCTGAATCGTAATGGTTAGTAACAATTTTCCATTAGTTTGAATTCTGTAACTTAATTGTTTGAGTTCATTTGACAACAAAAGATGCAAATTGTACAGCTTGTGGTAACTTTTCAGAAAAATTTAATTTTTGATGTCATCTCATAAAGCTGTATATCAAAATTAACTTGGTCAAAAATATGTAACACAGTTGAATTATTTATATTCACATTAGTTCTGGTGAAATAGTCAGAGAAAAAAGACAAAAAAAAAAAAACTTATTTACATTGATAAGAAGTATTCTTTTCCTCATTCAAACAGAATGAAGTTTTAGATAGTAAATTAGGAGTCACCTTTTGTTAATGACTGATTAGGTCATAGTAAGATTCAGTATAATTACTGTTACATATCAGAGAAAAAAGTAGGATATTTGACAGTGAGTGATTGTTATGAAGTTAATAGGTTTTTCCGAACATAAGTGAGTGTTTGCTTATTAAATAAGTTTGTGAATCTTGATAAAGAAATTCTATTATAATTTGATTCGGAGAGGATGCAAAATAGTACTAAAAACGGGAAAAAAAGAAAAAAAAAAAAGGTTATGGATAAATTTTAAATATATTGTTCAATTTAACTAAAGTGACATTTATAAAATTTTCTAAGATGCATAAAACTCAATTACAGCATAAACTAAAAAAGTAAAGGTAAATGTAAACAACATAATTTGCTGATGTGTACTTTTTAAGGTAAAGACACAAAAAAGTACACATCAACAAATGGTAAATGATGTTACAGACTGTGGTAGGTATTGAGAAAAAATTTGCCTTAGCAAGTAAAAGAAGAAAAAAAAGAGTTCAATACATTGTGAAACTGAGTGTTATATACATAAAATTTATACATAGAAAATTTAAAGAACAGAATTCCATGAAATATTTTATTCGTCAGACAAAGATTGAAAAACTAAATTCTGCTAAAACTCATGTTAGTTGGACATGAATAGACAAAAAAAAAAAAGTTTTCTTATAGAGATGTGGTAGGAAATTGATACAGCATATTCTTAAATTGTCAAGAGATTTGCATCCAGATTGCATTACATCTACCATAAAATACCAAGCTAGTGTTACAATTCAAGTTGCATGATATCACAAGCAATTAATGAAACGGCCTAAAATGCATAAATGAAATACTGAAACCTTCCACTTGCATTCATTTCCATGGTAAGGAAGCATATTTAACTAAACAGGATTCAAATCCTTTCATATTGCTACTGTGTACAAAAAAAAATCATATTTCACAGCTAAATGGGACCGAGAATTACACTGACATAACCTAAATTGAAAATTCATACAGATAATTATAGAAACTTGTAAGTCAGAAGCAGTGGGAGAAAAACACCATATAAGTAATAATTTTACTGTTTTATTTCATTTCATAAAAAACTTTTTCTATTACTTTTTTTTTTAATCAAATTATCTTTTCACTGAAATATAACTTTGTTATTATTCCAAAAATGATGTTACATACAATCAAATATCAAAAATACTTTTTCCAAAAGATTTTCACAATTTTGGCCACTATTTTTTAAGGAACAGCATTACTTTATACACTTGTTACAAATTCTTATCAAATGGGTTATTGTTACACATTCAATTAAGTGTAATGAATTGTTAATCTTAATTGCTTCAACTGTTTCCAGCATAAAGAGCTTAACTAAATTATAGGTCCATTGAAATGTGAAATTATTGAAAACATGCTAATTAAAAAATTGCAATTTAAAACTGACCTGCTAAAGTCCATATTAAATTTCAATGCTCTATACAAGATAATTTAAGTAAAGGTATACATATGTTTAAGTAGCCCAAGATAAATAGGCTTTTTCCAAATATCTTTATAACATTTGTAAGGAAAAAAATATTTAGAAAAGCTATGAGAAAATAAAAAATGCAGAGATTTTTAGTTATATTCATATTATTTTACTACTTTTTATTTATGTTATGAGTTTGTGCACTCTCTAATGATATAGAAGAAAAGGAAACACATATTGTACGAGTAAAATTGTTAAAGTTTCACCATCCCTACAGTAATCGATTAACAGAGGTTCTACTGTACAATGTATGCAAATGAAATCCCTTAAGTCAACTCCACTCTATTGATAGATTCAATTAATTTGCTTCTGTCATTCTCTCTCTCTCCCCCCCTCCATTAAAAACTTCTGACTATTATATTTAGAAAATAAGAATTAAACAAGTAACATATATTTCAAAGATATAATGATAAATTGAGAATGTAATAATTAAATTAATATTATGCTTCAAATAATTGTTTTAATATTAAGTATAAAAAAGAAAACTTCTGAATGTTATTCATTCATGAAAATATGCATTTATTAGAAGAATGCAAGTTATTGTAAACTTCCCATTCATGGCTTTAATTATTAATATTAATGATAAATTACACATTGCAACTGTCAGACAATAAATATGTCTTTCAAAAAATATGTTAAGCATTACTAGTTTCTATATTAAATTATTCTTCAAATGAATTTTTCATTAGTATGAGAATTTATTTATGAAAATTTGTCCAACTGCTCCATTAACAGTTTATACATTTCATTTATCAATACAAGTCCTTTTTAATTCAACATGCTTCTTACAAAACAAAAAAGTGATTCCACCAATTGAGTAGCTATTATGCAAACCCCTCACTTTTTCAATGAACTGTGATTATCAATACTAATGTATTTACAACGAAATGTTAAGAACTAAGTTTAATGAAACAAGGTAAGGAAAAACATGTGATTGTGATTCTAAAACACAGCCAAATAGGGTAAAATTACCATGGGAAATAATATTTAAAGCCTAGTAATGCAATACATGATATAAATATTTCAAATATAAAGGTAAATTTTTTTATTGAAATAGATTCATACTGGTAATATATTTATAATATACAAATTAGAGAACACTTCAATTTAAAAATATGAGGACAAAAATAACAAGTCTTACTTCAATAATTCCTTTAAATGGAAAATTATTTTGTGCAAAATGTTTTCCATAAAAGAATGTTTAGACATTTATATGTGTGTATATTATACATATATATTAGTAGGTATCACAAATAATTCATTTTACAAGAAAAAAACTGTATTCAAAGTTTAAATATTTCTGAGTAATTAACATATTTATAGTATATATTTCAATTTTAAACATGAGAGTTGAGTTTATGAACGGTAAAAAAATTGCAATTTTTGATCTGAATATGCAAATTTTATGCATACATCATGATAATGATGGAATGATAATATTTAATAGGGGAATTTTTATTCAGTTTAAAGGAAAATTCAATGCAGAATATTGTTATAGACATATATGTAAGGGGAAAAAATGACTTATACCTGTTTTTCAGGAGCTGCTGGAGGTACAACTGTTGCAGAAATCTGCATAGTCTCACTTGGTGCACAAGGTTTTGCTAACTTTGAAGGTGAGCCTTGCTTTTTAGGTGACCAATCTTTTTCTTGATCTTGAGGTGTTGATGGCAAACTGCTATCTTGACTATCCATGCTCAAGTTCTAAAATGAATAAAGTAATTTCATTATTTTAATAGATAAATTCAGTATCTTATGTTGTTTTCAAATTTTACATTTTCAGAGTTCTACACAAAACAAAACCTACAGTTCTTATACAAATTATTTTCAGATTAAATAAAATGACAAAAAAAAATCCTTATAATAAAAGAGTTTCAAATAAATTTAAAATTGCCATTAACATACAAATAAAACTGTGTTTGCAAAAATACTGCTAAATATTTACTATTTATGTCTTTGCATTAAGAAATAAATCTCCCTTTACTGAGTTTGTTTTTACACTAAATATCAATATGTCTGTATACTTCATTATTGTATATGGAGTGGTGTCTTTAGGAGGTGCAAGATTACACCAAGTTTTATACTATGAGGGTAGGGGTGACGTTAGGATGGACCTCCTACTCTGTGTGCCATAACAAAATATCTGCATTAAAAAAATTTCAGAAATCAATCATTTATACAAGAAACTGTTTCTGAATATAATTTTATGCAATATGCCATACAATATAAAAAATTCCAATTTAATTATTGAACATATTAGCAAATTTTTCTGACTTTATAATGAAAAATGAGAATACCTGAAAGCAATCATATATTAGTTCACAGTGCCAATTGAAATTCATTTTAAAATCATTTTGTGTGTTCAAATATGCATCTAAAAAGTTAAATTTCTACTTTTTTTTAATTACATTATAAATAGTAGTTAATTTTAATTTTATCATAGTTAAAGGATTAATATCACATCCCAGCAAATACTTTGGAACTTTCAATTCAAAAGCAGTCACACTGCCAATTTTTATTTTTTCCCAATTCCTATACTATAAGTAAATATTTTTCTTAGTTCAATTACAAATTTTAATACAATGTTTCATAATTTCTTCAGAACAGTAAGAAAAGTTTTAATATTTTTTCCCATCTGAATATATCATTCTTATATTTGTCACACTGCATTAGACAAAATTAATAATAATTCATAGTATCACTTGAGGAAAAAAAAAGGACAGTAACAACACTGAGTGACACAAGGTCTAGAGACATTACTACATATAGGAAAATAAAATTAGCCTTTTAAAAAACTACAATTTACTTCCATACTATCTTTGTTGCACAATTACAATAGGATTACCATGCTAGGTATTAATACAACTATTTTTAAAAAATGAAACACTTTTAAATAAATTAGATCACAGAACACATTTTAAAAATTTATACTCTAATCTGTTTATGATTATTTGTGAAAGGAGAAATATATTTTCTGTCACCCAGACTGAAAACTCCAAAAAAAAAAAAAAAATCCCAGTTTTTGACTAAAACTCTGCATGCAAAATTTTAATACCTTATTAATATTGTGGGACTGAATTTAAAACTAACAAATAGGTCATACAAATAAAATTTCTTTATGTCTCATCATAAACTATATTTCTACTGACTTGTCTTTGGAATGCAGATATTCAATTGAAACTTCACATACAGATTGTTTCCAAAAATAAACATAATTCAAATGGGTTTCATTTACATATCTTAATAAGTATATATTATGTATTTATAAAAATCAAAAATTTTTAGAAGGGGTATTGGTCCAGAATGAAAAAAAGAGCATTGTTTTTACTCTCAACCTATCAGAACATTTCCCTTTCCATATACATAAACAGTCATTAGTAAAATTTAATTAACAACCAAACTGAATACATACAATGAAATATCACTAAAAATTAGTGATATTTTAACTAAGACATGAATAAATTTTTTACTTATAAAAAATTAGAGGGAAAAAATGACCTGTTCAGTCTAACTATGTCACAAAAATATGAAATTTAAACAAAACCTCAAGTAAATCCTGCTGAGAGTGCTCTAGATTAACATACAAGCAAGATAATATTCTACCACTGGATAGATTGCTTGTGATGGCTCCCCCCCCCCTCCATGTATAACATTCCTATTTTTGTTAATATGAAAATAAATACATAAACAGATATGTATAAATTGATTAATTGCAGGAGATTTAATTATATTTATTATTTATTCTTATCTTCAATCATATCATTTTATTAATACCCGCAAGGAATTAAAAGAATATTTTTAAATTGTGGATCCATTTAGTGAAGATCTGGATAATTAAAGTTGAAAAAAGAAATTTTTACAATTGAATTAAATTTATTAAATATTATTTTCTACAACTTAAAATTCAGATTCAATTCAAATAAAAGTTATTTTTGTATTGTTTTTATATCACTAAGAATTATTTTTCTATTTTAAAAATCAGTGTGTGAAAGGTTAATTATTTCAATTATCTTTGAAATCACATTCAAAAGGTGATTTCATATTTGTAATTTCTTTTTAATAGAAATTGAAATAAAAAAAATGAATTTGAATTTTTTAACAATACATATGTAAAAATGTAGTCCTTTTTCGTATTTTAAATAATGTTATGAAGACAATAAAACCATAAACTTATACATAGCAATGCTTTAAATTCAAAATGATCAGAAATTAATCTTTATGTGAAAGTTGTTCTATTAGTACATATGTCATTTTATCGCATTATTTAGCTTATCATACAATAAATCATTGAAATATTTTTAATTGTTAAAATATTAAAGGTTAACAAGCTCCTTTTAACTAGGATTTCTCAGAAACAAATGAACACTATTAGTCTAAATTCTTCCGATTGTTTTATTTAAATTTTAAAGATTTATCTATTTAACAATAAATATAAATAAATAAAAAAAAAAACTAAGGCCATATCTGTTTGTTTATTAAAACCATGAAATTTCCATTCTTAATTTGCAAACTGTAGTAAAAAATACATATTTAAAGATATTGAAGGAATTTGTAGACCAAATTAAAAGGGAAAATAGCAACAATGCTAAAATGAACATTTTTAACACCTAATTCAATATGTTTGGCTTTTCATTTGTATCATTACTGCTAAAAAAATTTCAATCTAAATATAATCACATAACCTGAAGGCCTGAATACATTGAGGCTATAGGTACATCTTTAGTTAGTGAAAAAATTTTCTAGTACTTATTTAACATTTACACATTAATAATTAAAACATTTCAAAATGGTATTTGTTTTCAAAAGAAAAATTCATGAATAAAAAAAAAAATATTTCACTTACATATGAAATATTTAAAATTAAACATACAAGTGAATAAGTTTTTTCATGTGGTTAGTATTTTTAAACATATTGAATTAAATTTCATTAATTCTTAATTTAAAAAAATTATAAAGCATGAAGTTACCTTTTCCAGATCTAAGTGATCTCTAAGTGTTTGTCTCCTCAATGTTGGTGGACTATAATTTCCTGATACTGATTCTAAACACTGTATCACAGGTATTTTGTCTGGATTTTCTTTCAACTGACGTATAACTTCTTGAATGAAATCCGTAAATATCTCTGCATGGTTTTCAGCAAGTAAATTGGTAATTACCTATGAAATATTTTTATACATAATTACTTCTATAAAATACTAACCCAAATAACAGAAAAATATACAACGTCTATATTAAAAAGCATCAACCATATCTAAGCATCATTTGATTGTTGAGAAGCAACATCAGAGGGCAGTGAAAAACTAAACAAGACTATGACAAAAGAAAGCTTGGTCAGATGTTCAAACAGTTTTTCTGTTGGAAGGATATTAACAGTTCTTTTGCTAAGTAAATTCTTTCAATGTGTTTCTTTTTCAAATGTTGATGGGACATATCAGTAGAAGAATTATTGGAGAGGGAAAACTGTTGGTTCTTCTAACCATCAAAGAGTTAAGATTAAGTTTATCTGGAAGGAATTGGGTACATTCACCTTCAGCCAATCAAATGAAAGCCATATATATACCACCTACAGACTTTCTTCAAACAATTTTTTACTGCTCAAAAAGAGTAACAAGAACTTTCACCTAGTTGAAAAATAAAGTTATTATCCCTAAATGTGAATAATGGGCAAAGAGATGTACATACAAGATTCACAGACACGTCCCGTATTCATAACAAACACAACCAGTAATTCCCTTTTTCTCACAACTGAAATTGGTCCTCAGAACATCAAGGATCTGCCTATAAAATGCTCATTCCATTTGATATCTGTCGATACCATTTAATTAAAATACTCCAGTCCATCAAGATTAAAAATTTTAATGTCACTCTAAAAATATAACATTTTTGAAATCCACATTGTCCATAATCTTAAATTTTTCAAAATTCAAAAACCATAATAATATAGGTTTTTGGAATTGATACATTGTGTTTTGCAAACACTTGTTCACAAGTATTTTTTAAAATATATTGACTGTCCACATAAATACGAGTAGGAGTGTAGTTAATCATTTAACTTTTATATACATATATGCATTCATTTATTTTCTCAATAATTCATATTCAATTTTCCACTAGATGGATATTTGTTTTACTTCCCTCCCTGTATAAAATGACAAAAAAAAATGTGTGTACATAAAAAATAAAATCTGAAAACAAAATGCTTGTGCATATATATAATTTAATATGCCAATTCAATGATAAAAAATTTATAATTCAAAAGAAATTAGATAAAAATATAAACGAAAAATCGCAGATAAAAAAAAAATGGTTAATTGAAAAAAATTATACAACAAACTTTTTGAAAAAACAGAAAAATTGAAAATATATTTAATGTTGAAACAGGCTTTAGAATTACAAGCTGGGTTATTCTAAAGTTGTCGGCCGCATTATTCCCATCAAAAAAGCAACCATGTTTAGGAAAATATTCAGTTAAGAAAATGCGAAAAATCGAATCAATGTGTTCAATTTTCAGGCATATAGCAAGTGAATCATCACTTATAAATGCAGTAGTAGGATGTGTAATGTCTTTTTTGATGCCCCAGGAGTTTTGGAATAGACAAAATTGACTGAGGTGTGTCATTTATTAATATTTGATACATTTGAAATATCCAGTACTGTTACATTAAAACTGAAATTTTCATAAATATTAAAATTTTAAATAAATGTTATATACTATGGACTTTAAAATTATTAAATCATTTTATATTTGCAAGGCAATGATACATGATGAATTTAATTCTTCAATGAATTTGTATACTTATAAAATTATCTTCAATGCTTTAATGAAAAGGAAAAAGAAAATTAATTTAAATCTGAACTATCTTTTCTTTCAGATCTTTCTTACTGCACTCAAATATGGAGTAATAAATATAGGCCAGCTATTTCTGTTATAAATATATCAGAATTAGGGTTGAGTTGACTTGAGAGTAATAACAGTATTTATACAAAAAAGCATTGGAAAAAATTTTGATAAATTATTTTTAATGTATATTACTAACCAACTTATTGGCTATTTCTTCAGGACTAGTATCAGTGTAGTCAAATTTGAATGTAACGGTTTTTCCTTTAGTTGACTCTAACTGACATTCAACCATTGTATCTTCAACACTTATCACAGTTAATTTAGGAGTTCGATCTTGAGTTCGACGGCGCTTAACTTTCTTCTTTTCAACCTTTTGATGTTTAGCACTTTCTGGAAGATGTTCTACATCTATAATGTTTTCTGCAGATGGAATACTGAAATAGAAATTAGAATATAAATGTAATGTTATAAAACTTTAAATTTTTTATGATAATAAAATAAAACAGGAATATGCAGATTGAAAATAAAATATAAATGAGAGGAAATTTAAAAAAATATATAGATATTAGTAGAATTGCAAATTACATTTAATTATTTTATAAATCATCACAAAGGATACTTTTTTTTATTATTAAAATATATCAGTAAAAATTTCTTACACTCAAGATAGATGCTAGACAAAAAAAAATGTTTAAGCAAATACAAGAAATTTTTTTAATTAGTTTACAAATTATTTTGGGTGAAATGTAGTTTTTATACTTTAAAGAATCCATAGGCAATATATGTAACCGCAATGAATAAATACATAAGTCCTATCGCTCTCTAAATTTAATTATATACATTACTTAGAACTTCTAGTCTATCTCTCATATCATTGGCACATTATTATTACTATTACTTTGAAATTATACATTTCTCTATAATCAAACCCCTACAATGTTTATTTATTTTAGTGTTTGAAAATTACTTTCTCAAAACAGAAACACAAAGCTTTTTTCTCCTTTAAGAATCAATTATGATTAATACAGCATATTCAAAGTAGTTTCATTTTGAACTTCTGTCTTACTTACCAATCGTTTTCTATTTTGCTAATACACTTTTCAAAAAAATTCAATTAAAACCCATGAAACGCAAACACACTTCAAACTTCTTCACAAGCAAAATTATGAAAAATAAATTTTGATTTTTCTGCTTTACTCAAAACATTATTAATTAATGAATAAAAATGTTTAATCACTGAGAAATATTGCAATTAACAATTATAACAGGGAAATACCTAGCGCTTTTTGTTTCATCAGAAATTGGGGTGGATTCAGCAGGTGGTATGTTTAAAGCACTTTCCTAAAAAAATTACAAAATTTTACATAGTGATAATACAGACATTCAAAACAAGAAAAACTATAGGGAACTGAAAGTTATGCTGTAACAAAAAACAAATCAATCAATTCACTTTTATACTTCCATTATCACTAATTATGAAAAAAAAATTTAAATAATTCATTTATAACAATATGAAGAAATATTTAAAACAAATTAATATAGTAAAGAGAGATTAATGTTGTTTAATAAAATATACCTATTGTATACATGAAAATCAGTTTCACACATTCATGGAAACATTCTTTTTAAAACTAATTCTTAATTGATAACTGAGTGAAAATAATAGCAACCAAAAATGTTAAAACTTTTACAACAGTACGGTCACACACACACACACACAAAATTATAATTTTCTATTGAAATACACTGCATACAGCCAAGCACTTTTGAACATCTAAATATAGTTAAAACTGTTTCATTTCATTTAAAATATTTTATAAGAAATCATTGCTTTCACATTATAACATCATATTAAATAGACAAAAAAAATTGTTGAATAAGAGGCTTATATATAAAATTTACAGTTATGTTGTACAACATAACTTACAGTTTAAAGATGTTAACTGTACTGTTCATTAAACTGAAATTGTACAAAATTAGTTTGATAAATATGAAATTGATGTTTCACACCTCATATGTCCTGCAAATTTGCAGACCTCTAAGTCATTGAGAAAATTTGGGATATATTGGTATGTGATGTGAATGAGTGATGGTTAAGTTTAACAGTGCAAAAGTCAGATATGGCTACACTGCACAACATACAAAAAGGGTGATCTAGATGTTTGAATAAGTGTGAAAAAAGATAAAAATTTGTTGACAAAAACGTTGATTGATTAATTTTATTAACGTTGTACTAGAAGCAACACGATGGCTATTTGCAATGGATCTCGTAATTTTGATTTTCAATCAAGTAACGAGGATGACATCTGAGCTGACACCAACCTCTCCCATTTTCCACACCATGCCTACAAAACGACATTGAGCATTGACAGATTTAATGTGCATCGGCTAAGGCTACACAGCGGGTCTTTGGTGGCATCAAGGCTCAAACCCACGACTCGACGGAAAATGCCGGCCGCGGCCACTGTAGATCAAGAAAGTCTAAAATAGAGAAGGATCGCTAGGGTATCTGGAAGGTACATCACCCGAGTTTAACAAAGTCAGTAAATCCCACGGGAAAGGAAAAAGACCAGTAATGTGTCACAGGTGAGCTATGTGGCGAGAAAATGGAATATGAACACCCGCTGCATTTGACTTCATTGAAAGACCTGTGAGTAAATTAATGACATGGTTTATGGCAGAAGAGCCAAATTTGACTAAATTGTGTCAAACGTTTGTTTAAACTATAATTTAAACATATAAAAGGTAAAAATTGGATTGACAAGAATGAGGGTTGAAAAAAAGAGAAGGATTGACAAAATATTCCACGGGAACATCACCCGTGTTTGTGCCAAAGACCATGGAAAAGAAATATATCACTAGGGCACTTCAGGGACATAATTCCCATACTTTCCTAAAGAAGATAAGCACCAGAGGGATCATTGAAAGACAAATTAACACGACTGCCAAAACAACAAGATAACTCGCACAATTAGCATTATTGGTTAGGATGCTCACAACAACTTTATCTCCTAGTTTACTAGTCATATTCATGCAACTACAATTAAATTTGTAGTATATCAGTGTAAATACAGATATAGTTTCTGGCAATCAAGGCAGGCTTAAAGGAACAGAAAATTTATTAAAAAATGAACAATTAGAATTATTAATATAATATTAAATTAAATTGGCTTTTTAAACCAGATTTCTGAAAATTGCCAAGGCATTTAAAGTTTTATTTATGAAGAGGGATAATCTAGATACGGATGTGATTCTAAATCATACTAATAGCATACTTATTGAAACTAAAGCTAGTATTAAATCGGAAAAGGATGTAACTGCTTATTAATGAATTTTTTTTTTTAAAAAAATTCCGCCTTTTTTTTTTTTTTTTTGCTTTTGGAGTGCTTAAGGATAGATTAGTTTAGTTTTTATTAACGTAGTACTAGAAGCAACACGGGGGCTATTGACGACGGACCTCGTAATTTTGAACCACGATCAAGTGACGAGGACGACACCTGAGCTGGCACCCCCCCTCTCCTAACATCCACACCACGCCAACGGGAGGACTATGGGCCCCGAACAAATGCTTAAGGATAAAACTTACACGTATACACACACACACACAATGGTGGTTTTTTTTTTTTTTTTTTTTAACTTCGAACTTCATCTCTTAAATAAGAAGAAACAAAAATATTAATTTTGAATACAATGAGTAGCAAATTATAATGAATTAATATTGTAATATTTGTCACTTGCATTCATACAAATTCAGTTATCATAAATCTGATTTAATAACTCAGAAAGTTACATCATCTTGCATAAGGTACCTCATTTTAAACATGGAAAATGAAACAAGAAACATTTATTTCAGTGCGTAAATGTTACACATATTTTTTGTTCCTTCCATATATTCTGTCTGATCCTGTTATTGAAATTCATATCCAACCATTATTTTACTTTTATTTCATTAGTAAAAAAAATATATATAAAAATATTAATGCTAATGAATCAGACACTTCTAATGTGAGCAGTTCCTCACATAGTTAAATAATTAACATCACAAGTTCAAGGAGTGAAATATGACAATGTTTTTTTATCTAGTATTTTGATAATAATACATGACTTAATTTTAGAATTAAAGGATTCTTTCTTCAATTTTAATTATTTCAATTTTAGCAATATATCTCAATCTAGTGCTATACTTATCGATTATAGGTAACTTTTTTAGTTAGCAAGGAACATGAAATCAAAACTGTAAATTGTATTTCTATAAGCATCAAAAACTTGTCATACACTACTCTACCAATAAAATCATTAGTGATTATAAAATTTATTGTGTGGATTAAAAAAATTCAAACACGTTAACTACCTAAAAACATTTTCAAAAAACTGTATTCTTGAGGAAATTTAAATATCTAGGTCTAGAGAAATCTCGTTCTCATTCAATTATCATCAACACTTATTCCATCACTTTGTTATTTACATTATAAGGTACGAAATAATGTTATTAAAATAAACTTTAATTTTTGAAAAACTTATTATAGTTGCTGTTCAATTGAAAATTTATCTGATGCATATCCTCTGCATACGATAAATCAAAGTAAATTATATTAAATTAATGAAAATTCATATTTTAAACTTTTATAAGCAGGGGGTAGAGATATTCCCTACAAATCTGTTTTTTTTTTTAATTTGTAAAACCAAGAACTCTGTAATATTAATACCAATTCTTCACTGTTTATCTATTGTAACGTTTATGGCATATCCACATTCCTGGTTTCTGTTGGTCGATCTGCCAACTTTGACACTCATGGTATGTTCTGGCGTTTCCCTCCACCTAACGACTCCCATCTTTCTCTTATCGAACTCATAAATAGCACAATGATTTCAGCATCTGGACTGTTCGAGCCACATGTGATCTCCAAGATATCAACAGTTTGAGATCGTAAATATTTCGGCAGGCTAAGAAGGGATTAGGGAGATTCGCCGACGAGAAGCTAATGGAGGTCGATGGCCCTCAAAGAGAGTCAGTCCCCGAGTGGTTCCCACCCGAGAAGGTTGTCTCTTGTCACAAAAAACATGTAAAAAGCTGTACATAACTGTATTAAATATTATTAACGAAAAATAAGAATTTTTTCTTTTTTTTTCTAACCAATATCTTAAATTATCTTCAAACGGTACAGCGGATTATTATTGGTGGCAGTGTCGGGATCGTTTTCGTTTTCTTAAATATATAGAACTGTGACAGGAGTGTTGTGAATGGGAACTGGCTTCCATCACTGGGAGTAGAACTCAAAACTACCGAAGAAACTTTTTTTTTCTTCGCATCTTCTTTCCTCGGATGTGGGGAGAAAACGTCACGGAAGAAGAATAAGATACCACTGGTTAGATTGTCAACCGTTTAGCCGGTCGAAGACTAACCGTTACAGAGGGGGGAGGGGAGGCTGCACGCCACGAGCAAAAGAATCCAAGAGATTCATTTAGTGTGGTCAGAAAATGACCAAAAATAATACGGATGCTGGAAGGGAAAAACCGGAGGAGCAACTCACCCGGAGTCGGAAAAAGTAATTCATTGTAGTTATATCACTGAAATAGTGATAAGTGTTGAAGGTATAAAGCTGAAATAGTGTTCAATTTTTCCAAAAATGATCCGCCAGGCGTCAATTTATAGTGTATCAAGTCACAAGAGTTCTTCAAAACGGGTGAGTACTTTTTATATTTCTTGAATTGTGTTTACAATTTAAGTGGAGAAGAAAAGGAACTCCAAATGAAGTATGATTTAGAAAAAATTAAAGTAGAGAATGGTTACCTAAGAATGGAGGTATCAAATTCTTCCATAAAAACACATTCTACCTCACCTCAACTAAATTTAAAGAGATTTTTAAACGAGTCTAATCCAAATCAATCAGACACAGGTTTATATCTTTAAATTTTTTCAGAGATTTAAATTAAGTCCAGAAGTCTTTCGTCAAAAATTTGTTCAGCATTAAAGAAAGGTAGATAATACATGGAAAGATTTTACCTTTGAAATTAGGAATTATTTAGAAGAATGGTTAATGGGGTTAGAAGTTGCGACTTTTGAAAATCTAAGAGATCTGATGGTCGCGGACCAATTAAAAAAAAACGAGCAAAATTTGAGATGAGAGATCATTTCGCAGATGATTGGGCAAACTTTAAGTCGGCATCGAAATTGGCAGAACATTTTGACAATTATGCAGCAGTAAGAAAGATAAAATTGAGATTCGGCGATAGAGCTCATAAAAACGACAGAACCTCTATATCTGGAATGAAAGGGAAAGAAATCAGGTTAGGAGATTCCCCACACAAACAAATCGTTTATCCCCCTCAACGCTCTGAGTCAAGGGAAAGAACTTTTGAAAGGCGTACCGGCCTCAGATGTTTTCATTGCCATGCTCTGGGTCATAAGAAAACTACATGCCTTAAATTAATCAAAAGGAAAAAGTCAGAATCCCTAAATAACCTCGAAGGAAACGAAACCTTCAGTTTTCTTAGCTCATTTACTAGAACAGGCTCTGTGAATGGAAAGGGATTAAAAATCCTGAGAGATACGGGAGCGACCATTGATCTAGTATGTAAAAGATATATAAATTCCTCTTCTTTTACCGGTGAGAAAATCTGGATAAAACAACCTCCAAGTATGGAATTAGTCTGTTTGCCCCTAGAGATCGTAGAAGTTTCGGAGATTTTGGTACGGTTCGTAGTGAATCTTCTTCGCTGGAGTACCTAGCTTATTATAGCCATATCTCCATATCTTAAGTTAAACCTGATAATATCTATGCCCATGTTTAATTTGGATGCTTATAAAATAGAGGATGGAAGAAATTAAAATTAAAAATTATTGCCTGTAGAAGTTAAAAATTTAAAGGATATAAAGTGTTTAATGAATTAGAAAAAGATACTAAGTGCTATGATCATAGGGGTGGGGGAATACAGGGTGATGGCGCTCGTCCAATCAGGAGGCAGCTGCTCATTTTCAACGAAGTTCTGACTTGGGAGTCTCCGTCCCCACCTTACGGGGGGAGCAAACCAAAGCAGCCGTTTGCGGAAATCATTTAACCCTTTCGCTACTGGAGGGAGAAAAAAGAAGTGCTTCTCTGGGTCCTCGGCTTCTTCCCGTGGAGTGTCCCGCTGCGCCCAGACGATTTTAGATATTAAGCCTAATTCGCGAAAAAAACTCCTCTAAAATTGGCTATTCATTCGAATGTTTTGGTTTTTACATATATTATTTAAAATGCATTAAATTTAATATATGCGAAAGAAAAAAAGATTTAATTGAAACTTATATGATTTTTACATAAAATTATTACATAAAAAATCTTATCCTTTAAGAAAATACAAAATATACTTACATTTGTTACATAAACTTCATGGTGTAATGATGTAACATTACATGGAATATTAAGATATAAGAAATTAATCTTATTTTGCTGTATGGAATTTTTATAAAAAAAATTTCATTGCATAGTCCAACATCACATGTCTTACACACATATTTTGTCAACTTTTGACGCTTGAAGCAAAAATTTGAGCAAAAGGCACATCTTCTTCGTCCTTTTTTTCTCCTTAAATGGCTATGTACAGATCTGGATTATTTTCGCTAACATCGCTGTCAGATTCATTCATTAATTCGCAAATCTCAGTATCAGATAAATAATTTCTTTCCTTCATGACTGATGCTATAAATAAAAACCAGCCGAATGAAACGAACAGCTGAGAGCATCTGCTACTTAAAGCCCTAACCCCCATAAACATCCACAAAAAGATCATGCTTCATAGGATCATTTCTATAGTATGGTTCTTCCGCTCTACGATTCATTGAACGGGAGGGTGGCCGTTTGACGGTCCTCTCCCCTTTTTTCAAAATTACTGAAGCAAGTAAACTTTTTTTTCAACCAAGCTAAATACAATTTTTATCCTGCCATCATCGAAGTTTCCTGCAAGATACGGGTTGGAAAGGCGGCTACGCCGCCTAGGTACCCGCAGAAACATTCATAAGTTCATAAGTTCAAACATCCACAAAGTCTCATTCGTACTTCTGAGAAGAAAGTGAGAAAGAAACAAAACAACAAAAAAAAAAAAAAAACTAAAGCAAGTGCACCCTTTAAATCGTGTCATTACATTTTAAAGAGCTGCGCCAAAACACGTGTTTTCAACAATTTTTTCCCTCCTGATAGCCAGAAGTGAATTCCAAGCCCATATCACCAAGATCAACACTCCAAATAACCTATCTATATAGAGTTTGCGGTATTGTAACGTCATATAGTAACATTAAAAAAATCAAAACGATCTCAGCAAGCATATCTCTATTGATACGTTGGTCTGCAGCAATCATTTTCGGAGCGTATCTAATGTGATACGCTGGAAGTGAACGGGTTAAACCGAAACGATAGATATTTGTAAGGGAATAAAATAGCTGAGTTAATTAAAGAGAAAACTGGATACGATTTCTTTTCAGTAGAGGTCATTAATGCTGTTCAAATAAGATCTCAAACTAAAGCAGAAAAAAACGGAGAAATAATGCTAGTCAAATTAATTTTATGGAAAATGGAGAAAGTAGCGCGAGTACAACTAATATTATGGAAAAAGGAGACAATGCTATAATTATCTCTCCAGAAATCAATGATCAGATTTCAATTCCTGCCCTGCAGAAAGATATTCCCAAACTGGCCTTAATGAAATTTAAACGGGAAGATTTTATAAGGGACCAGAAAGATCATGGTGATCTTAAAATGATATATGAGAAGGTTTTGAGTCAAATAAATACTTTAGATAAATCTTATTCACTTGTAAATGAATTACTAGCTAAAAATCGAGAAGATATATTTAGTAACATTGTAAAGTTATTGGTAGCACCGGAAGGGTTACTAATCAAATTAAATCCCTATGACAAGAAGGAACCTCAGCGCATTTGAGTGTTATGAAATCTAAAGATAAATTAAACAGATATTTTTATTGGCCTAACTGTTATAAAGGTATGGTGGAATTTATAAAAACTTGCAAATAGTGTCAGAGGGCTGGAAAAACAAACGATAAAAAGAAAGCTCCTTCAAAATTAGTTCCAGTTATTCAAGAGGTTTTAACTAAATGAAAAAAATGATGCATGTGGAACTCTTCCAATCGCTTCTAGTGGAAATAGATACCGTTAGAGTCATGGATGCGTTATTAAACATCTTTAGTCGTATGAAATTTCCCCGTGAAATACAATGCGACCTAGGTACCTAAATTACGCCCTGCGGAAAGGGTGAAATCGACGCCAAAGGAGCTGCCTGCCCTCAAAAACGCTTTTTTGACCCCGGCGACAGAGTGCCTTCCCCTACAATGAAAAGAAAGGAAGGAAGATACGGTCATTTTGGGGATAGTTTCTCCCCCCCCCCCAGTAGACTATTAGCGCTAATCGGCGAGGATAAGGAAAGTGGGAACCAGTAGAACCCCTGACCTGTGACTGGAAAATTGGGTGGGAGAATTTATTTTTTTTTTATTATTCTATTGCTTTGTTATTTGAATAGGACCGAAATAAAAGTCTCTAAAACTATCTTTTGTGCGTGATTCATTGAGAAAGTTTCTAAGTCTTGCATTTTTGTAGCAATTATTGCTTATAATTGAATTATTGATTTAGAGTATTTGGATATTTTAAGAACTGAGTATTTGGAGAATGTTCTATTTAGGGTATCTGGGGGAAATTATTGAATAATTAGTGGGAGAAATATTAAATGAGTATTCGGAGAATTTATTACTCAGGGATAAAATCAATGTTGGAATATACTATTTTGATGGTTTGAAGTAATATGATTAATGATAAATACAAACAAATACATGTTGTAATATGATTAATAAGTCACAAACAAATATAGCTAAAATACCACATATAGCTTAAAATCAATGTTGGAATATACTATTTTGATGGTTTGAAGTAATATGATTAATGATAAATACAAACAAATATATGTTGTAATATGATTAATGATAAATACAAACAAATATATGTTGTAATATGATTAATGATAAGTCACAAACAAATATAGCTAAAATACCACATATAGCTTAAAATCAAATGCAGATCGATTTTAGACCTAAAATCGCAAGAGTAGTAAATAGCCTCTAACTTCTTGAGGGATCGTCTCTTTCACTCTCCGTCAGGAATCTCCCCTCCTCTTTTTCTCCTTTTTAAATCCCCGGGTAGGGCTGTCTCCCGCCACCCTTTGATTTATTTTCATTTTTGAATGGACTATCCAATCACAGATAAACTCCGTTTTTGTCCCCCAACACTTGGCAGACATTTCCCCCCTTTCACTTAAAAACAAAGTTCTTCTCTATAAGCAGATTTTGCACCCAGTTATTACCTACGCCTCCTCTATTTGGGGAGCGACAGCCCCGACCCCCTTAAAAATATTCAAACAATCCAAAACAAAACTTTACGTATTATTGTGAACGCTCAATGGTACGTTAGGAACTCAGTAATCCAAAACGACTTGCAAATCGAGCCAATGGAAAAATTCATGACCAAGCCTTCTAGAAATATTTTTCACTCAATTGAAAATCACGCCAATCCCTTAATTAGAGCCCAAACCTTCTTTACTGAAATTAACAATAAACAAAACTTTGCCTACAAGACAACAACATGGAGACAGCCTCTAACCCCCCCCCCCTATAGTTAACATCCTTCGTCATAACAAACGTTCTTCTGACATCAAAACCTACATACGAAAAAAAAAAATCGCACTTGCTTCCTCTTTGCCTGAGGGAGAAACACAGGACTGACTGCAGCTTGCTGTATTCACTCCTGCTACACCCTGAAATTAATTTCTACAATCTTTTCTAACTTTTTCTTTCCCCTTACCTCGTCAAGGTGAATTTTTCTAATTGTTACGATAGACAAATTTCTTTTATACCGAGCAGAAGCGTGTAAACTCGCTGGAACTCGTTTACATCTAATTTTAGTAGTCCCCCAACACCATTCGCCCTTTTCGGCCAATATCAAGCTTAACCCAAGTGCAGGCAGATGTCGGACGTCAAACGGCTAGGCCTTAAATTCCTATACATATCAATGTCATGGGTCACAATACCTCACAAAGAGGAATCAACTCGGCCAAACCTATGTAGCTGACTCAGGTGTTCATGAAAATAGTTGACCCACGCCGATGACCCCAGATTTGGCTCATTTATTGCTTTAGAGTAAAAAACTTATTATTATGACTTTGAATGGGAAGTTGGGAACAAAAAAAGGAGTTCAATGCGAAAGTCTTTGACAGAGATTATCTATAGCCTACGTTACAGCTCCCTTCCCCTTTAAAATGTCCATTTCACTGGACTTGGCATATACTGTCCCGCACTGTAATGAACACTCACAGAGAAAATTAGTCCATCCAATGAGATAAGCCGGGGCAGCAATTTCACAGTAATAAACACAAAAATAGGAATTCAAAAATGCATAATCATAAATACATCACAAGAAAAACCTAAAATTCTAATCTTAGATTTTTTTAATCGTTTTTACACATTCACATACAGGTTTGCTTTTAAAGAAAATAAGACAAATGCCAATAATATAGCAATCCGATTATATAAAAGAGCATTATTTCAAAATTTTCCTGTATACACCGTCTTCCATTGCACACTTTACCAAGAGGCAAAAAAGATTTTCAAACAAAAAAGCATATAATTTAATCTACAAAAAACACAAATAAAAATACAATTTTTTTTTCTTTTTAAAGACGTGTTATTCTAGTTTGCTTAATCCATCAGAATTGCCATGGAGCTTCTCTGGTTTATGTTTGATTTCAAAGCTAAAAGGTTGTAAACTCAACGCCCATCTTTGTAGCCTCGGGTTGGTACTCCCCATTTTGTTTAAACTGTTAACGCTTGCATGCGCTATCACCGCGCCACGTGTAAATGAGGAGTTTGGTAACTGTGATTCTAACTGTAACTGAGATAAGAGCGGGAAGCGCTCATCGCGTGGATACGAGTGAAGTGTAAGACGAGCTATCTGTGAAGGCACCACGTGCAGGTGTCTTTTGTGAATTATTAAAGAGATATTTTATACAGTCCACTAAGTGAGTACTTATTGTGCAAAGGACCTATGGAACTTTAATATTGTGTAGTGAAAAATACATGTGGTCCGAATCGCCGGAGTGCAAGTAACGGCATGAAACAAAAGTTTCTAAGTGCTATATTGTGTTTAGTGAATAGAAGTGAGTGATAGTCTTCAGTTGGTGATACGGATTAAGTGTGTGATATTTTCTATGGATTAAAGTGCCACATCAGTGCAGAAGTGACCGCTTTAAATCAAAACATCGATCCAGTTTTGAGGTGAGAGAAATTTCTCTATTGTGTTTTCTTTGCTGAAATTTAAAAAAAAAAAAAAAAACCATGTCTATAATTAGGAAATTAAAAAAAGACGAGTTAGCCCTCGTGGCTGAGGAATTAGGTTTGATAATTCCTGAGGGAGCAAAAGTTGTAGACTTAAGAAATATTATTGAAAATTGTGATTTGTACATTAATGACATTGAATTCGTTCAAAATATCGTTGATTATGTTATTGAGGAAAAGAACTCAATTAAGGAAAGAGAAAACTCAATTAAGGAAAGAGAAATAATGAAATTAGAATCAGAGAAAATTAAACTGGCTCAGTTAGAAAAGGAATTACAATTAGAAAACCTTAAAAAAGAAACTCGTCAAGATAGGTTAACTGATATAGATACCTTAAACAGAAGTACTGAAAATCTAATTAAAAGTGTAAAAACTTTAACGATTTCTGTGCCTACTCGAGTAGAATCTTATAATCTTTTCTTCCAATCAATAGAAAAAGCATTTAAAACAAAAAATGTGCCGGAAGAATTAAAAGCGGAAATACTATTAAATATATTAGAGGAAAAGGTATCAAATTTAATGGTTTATATGAAAGAGGAGGATATCAATAATTATGAAAAACTTAAATCTGTAATATTAAAAGAATACCAACCCACCCCGCAAGAGAGTTTAAATCAATTTCGCAATGCGCAAAAATTACCCAATGAAAATTTTGTACAATTCGCGTCAAGGTTATCTGCTAATTTTGAATATTATTGTCAATTGCGAAAAGTAAGCGATTTTAAATCGTTATGTGAATTGATTGTTTCGGATAAAATATTTAGTGACCTTGATAAAGAACTGAAAACGCACATAGCAATAAAAGAGGGTGAAGGGTATTTTAAACCGCAACAACTTGCGAGAGAAATTGATATTTATCTTTCTTCCAGAGAGAAATCTAAATATGAGTCATCAATGAATGGAAGTAAAAGATATCCAATAATAAATAAAACAAAAAATCCATATAATTCAGGGTATCAGAAAGGGATTTCAAAGGTGTTTATTTCAGAAATAAAAAACTATAAATGTGTTATGTGTAAAAATGAGAAGCATGCGTTATATTTGTGTCCGCGATTTAGGATGCTGTCAGTTCAAGATCGCATTGAAATACTTAAAATAAATAATCTGTGCTTTAAATGTTTTGCTTCAGAATGTTATGTTAAAAGATGTTCGAGTAGAAATTGCTTTTGTGGAAAACCACATCATAAAATGATTCATTTTTCGAGAAACGACAACAACCCTAAATTAGAAATAAAAAAATCTCAAAAAACGTCTGCCCGTGAAGGTCAAAATGAAGAATTTATGTATGTTTCCCCCCCTTCCTGCGAACTCAATGAAAATATTGTAGCTAGCAGTTTCGCAAAGAGCAAAACAAAAAATGTTTTATTGAGTACTGTTAGAGTTTTGATTAAAAATAAAAATGATGATTGGGAAGAAGCCAGGTGTCTGTTAGATGTTGGAAGTCAAACATGTTTAATAAGTTCAGAGTGCGCTAATCGTTTGCAACTTAAAAAAGAAAAAATAAATACTTTGATCTCGTGTTTAAATGATTCGTCAATGAATGTGAGTGGATGCGTTAGAACTACTATAGCGAATAAAAACAAAAGTTTTCGCAAAGAATTAAAAATGTTAATAGTTCGGAAAATTACCGATTTAATTCCCCAAACAATACTTGATGTTAATGTTGAAATTTCAGATTCAATTCCGTTAGCTGATTACAATTTTAATGTCCCAGGAAAAATAGATATTTTATTAGGAGCAGAAATTTTTTATGAACTATTGAGGCCTGGACAAATATATACGCAAAATTCCCGTTTGCTCTTACAAAATACAGTGTTTGGTTATGTGGCTAGCGGTAGTGTAGATCAAGTTAGTGACACTAAGGTTCATTGCGGATTAATCCAAGAAGATGATTTAAATATAACGTTAAGGAAATTTTGGGAGATAGAAAGTGTCGAATCAGAAATATATAAAAGTAATGAACACGCGATTTGTGAGGAACATTTTGTTCGTACACATCGGAGAAATGAGGAAGGGAAGTATATTGTCACAATGCCCCTTAAAGAAAATCCTTCGTGTTTAGGAAATTCTAAGGACATTGCTCTCAGAAGACTCAAATCGCTGTGGGCTCGTTTATCCAGAGACACTGAATATTTAACGTTATACAAAAGCTTCATGAGTGAATATTTGAAACTTGGCCACATGAGAGAAGTGGTGGAAGAAAAAGAACCCGATGTAGTGTACTATGCCACACATCATGGAGTGTTAAGACCCGAGAATACAAGTACAAAATTGCGCGTTGTATTTAACTGTTCCACACTGACCACTAATGGTAATTCGTTGAACTCGTTACAGTACAATGGTGGAGTCATCCAAGATGACTTATTTTCGATAATGATAGGGTTTAGAAAGCATGTGTATGCTTTGACAGCTGACGTGAAGATGATGTATCGAATGATACTCATAGAACCCAGTCAACACAAACTTCAAAGAATTTTGTGGAGTGATACGCCCAATGAGTCACCTAAAACTTATGAGTTAGTTACAGTTACTTATGGAACTGTGAGTGCTCCTTATCTGGCAATGAGGACTTTGAAACAATTATCCATTGATGAAGAGAATAATTTTCCCATTGCATCACCTGTGTTGCGTGACAATTTTTACATGGATGATGTACTATGTGGAACTCAAACCTTAGAGGAGGCTCAAGAGTTGCAAAAACAACTTATAGTTATTATGCAAAAAGCTGGAATGCAACTTCATAAATGGTGCACAAACCATCCAGAACTATCACCAAGTGTCGATGGAAGTTATAATTTTTCAAATCCAAGTGAAACCAAAACCTTAGGAGTGTCCTGGAAACCAGTGGAAGACTGTTTTTCCTTTCGAGTCAAAGTGGAGCTTGGGACTTCATACACAAAAAGGAGTGTGCTGTCAACTATTGCAAGATTATTTGATCCTTTGGGACTGCTTGGTCCAATTGTATCTAAGGCTAAAATATTCATGCAGAAACTATGGCGCTTAAAAATTGATTGGACTGACACACTTCCAACTGCAGAGTATCAAGAATGGCATAACTTTTTGGTTATGTTAGAAAACATCAATAACATTGATATTGAGAGACGAATTGTGATTGAAAAAGCTACCCAGATAGAAATCCATGGTTTCTCTGATGCTTCAGAACGTTGCTATGGAGCAGTGATTTATTGCAAGTCTTACAGCTCTACTGGTGAAACTATGGTTAGATTGGTGACTAGCAAATCTAGAGTATCGCCTGTGAAAAGCCTTACAATCCCAAGGCTGGAATTGTGTGCTGCAGTCTTACTATCAAAGTTAATGAAAAGAGTATTTGCTGCAATGAAATTGGAACCAACAGTATTCTTATGGAGTGATTCCATGATAGTGCTTTCATGGATCCAAAAGGATCCAATGGATCTTAAAACATTTGTGCAGAACAGAGTTGCCATCATTCAAGAGAACACATCCATAAACCAGTGGGGTCATGTGTCATCTGAACAGAACCCAGCAGATATCCTTTCACGGGGAGTGGACCCTGATAAATTGGTCAACAACAGAATGTGGTTCAAAGGTCCCACGTTTCTACATAACAGTGTTTATCCTAAGCAAACAATCTCTGTGTCCAAGGAATGTGAGGAATTGAAAGCAGAACTTAAAAACTGTCAGTGTGACGAGTTTACAGAAAAATTATCTGCTTTTAATGTGACTGTAAACAATTTTATTCATAGTATTCTTAATTTGAGTAATAATTATATAACTGTTCTTCGTATTTTTAGTTATGTTTTCAGGTTCATAAATAATATACAAAATCCTTTGTATAGAGTATCTGGACCACTTGAAGTAAATGAACTGAATCATGCAGAAAGTGTTTTAATTAAAATGGTTCAAAAGGAGGAATTTTCAGCTGAGATTAAGTGTCTCAAGCAACACAAGAGTGTTCTTCCAAAGAGTAAGTTAAAATCCCTAAATCCATTCTTAGATGCTGATGGAGTCATGAGAGTTGGAGGACGCTTGGGTAACTCAGGTTATAATTTTTCTAAGAAACATCCTGCTATTATGCCTAAAAATCACAAATTGACTTTATTAATTATTGATTATATTCATGTTAAATATTTTCATGTAGGTGCATCAGCATTACTTAGTTATGTGAGAGAAAAGTTTTGGCCTTTAAGTGGTAGATCTACCTGTAGAAAAATTGTTCATAAATGTATAATTTGTTTTAAAGCTAATCCAGTTATTTCATCTCAAATTATGGGTGACCTGCCTAGAGACCGAGTAAGACCAAATTTTCCATTTAATTGTGCAGGTGTGGACTTTTGTGGTCCATTTTTCATAAAGTATAGAAATCAACGTAAGGGTATTTTACATAAGATTTATGTTTGTATTTTTGTGTGTTTTGTTTCCAAAGCTGTCCATTTAGAAATGGTATCAGACCTTAGTTCAGGGGCTTTTATAGCCACATTAAAGAGATTTATTGCCCGCCGTGGTAAAAGTGCTAAATTATATTCTGATAATGCCAAAAATTTTCAAGGTGCGAATAAGGAAATTATGAGACTTCATAAAATGGTTCAGGATCCAGACAAAGAGTTGGCTGTTTTTTTTGCTAGCGAAGGTATTGAGTGGAAATTCATCCCACCTAGATCCCCAAATTTTGGCGGACTTTGGGAAGCCGCAGTAAAAGCCTTTAAATATCATTTTAAACGAGTTGTTAGTGGTGCTAATTTAAATTATGAAGAATTTTTAACTGTAGTTACGCAGATTGAAGGAATTCTAAATTCGAGACCCCCCTGTCCTTTGTCTGCTAATGAAGATGATCTTGAAGTTTTAACCCCCGCGCATTTTCTGCTAGGACGAACTATAACTGCTATTCCTGAACCAGATTTTTCAAATACAAATGATTCCAGACTTAAAAATTGGCAAAGATTAACAAAATTAGTACAATTAATCTGGAAAAAGTGGCATCGTAATTACTTAAGTCAGCTTCAGCAGCGAAATAAGTGGAGATTTGAAAAAAATAATGTTCAAATTGGCGATTTAGTAATACTTGTTGAAGATAATATGCCAGCACATAAATGGCTACTAGGCAGAATTATTGATGTATTCCTTGGAGATGATAAAAAAATTCGTGTAGTTCAAATAAAAACTCAATTTGGTGTATTAAAGAGATCTGTCTCAAAAATTTGTGTATTACCTGTGTCTAAATAATATATGTAAACATATCTATTTTTCTTATTGATAATTGTAAATATTAATAGTGTATTTCTTTGAAAGTATTGCCATATTCATTAATTGTGTGCTGTGTTAAACTGAGATTTTCATATAATTTAATAGTGTTCTTTTTGCTTGTTTGCTGATAATTATTCAATATGTATCTTCAAATTTTGTGTAATTTGTGAAATAGTGTTTTACATACAATGATTGAATGTTTAAACATGTCAATGGGGGCCGGTATGTTAACGCTTGCATGCGCTATCACCGCGCCACGTGTAAATGAGGAGTTTGGTAACTGTGATTCTAACTGTACTGAGATAAGAGCGGGAAGCGCTCATCGCGTGGATACGAGTGAAGTGTAAGACGAGCTATCTGTGAAGGCACCACGTGCAGGTGTCTTTTGTGAATTATTAAAGAGATATTTTATACAGTCCACTAAGTGAGTACTTATTGTGCAAAGGACCTATGGAACTTTAATATTGTGTAGTGAAAAATACATAAACATTTTAATGGATTGTGGTCAGTTTCTATGATAAATTTTTGCCCATCTAAGTAGTGATTTAAACGTTTTAGGCCAAAAATAATTGCGGCTAACTCTCTTTCCAACGTACTGTAATTTTTTTCCACTTTCGAAAATTTCTTACTCAGGTAAACGATTGGGTGCTCTTCTTTTATCCTTTGAGATAGAATTACTCCCGCGCCTACCTCACTTGCGTTTGTCTGCAAGATGAATTCTTTAGAAAAGTCCGGGGCGAATAAAATTGGCTTTGAGACAAGTTTGGATTTTAGCTCAATGAAAGTTTTCTCACAATTGTCATCCCAATTAATTTTCTCTTTCTTAATTTTCCCCTTCAGAGCGTCTGTTAGCGGCGAAGCTATAGCGCTTAGGAAGATAATGAGCGTAATAGCCTACCAATCCAAGAAAAGATCGCACTTGTGTTTTAGTTGTGGGCTGAGGGAAATCTTTTATGGTCTTTATCTTCAAATCACTCGAGGATCTGCTTCCCGAACCGATTTTATGTCCCAGGAACAAAACTTCCATCTGCGCGAGCTTATATTTAGACGGTTTCACTCTCAAACCCGCCCTTTTTAACCTCTCTAGAATAATGTCAATGTGTTTTACGTGATCTTTCCAATTTTGTGAAAAAATGGCAACATCGTCAATATAAGGTAAGGCAAACTGTTCCAACCCTTCCAAAATCTGGGCCATTAATTTACAAAAATAATAGGGCGAGCATACTAATCCAAATATCATCTTTTTAGGTATGTAAGAGCCAAATGGTGTGACAAATGCTGCGTAATTCTAAGCTCTAGGTGTAAGAGGAATTTGAAAATACCCCTTTGCCAAATCCATAACTGTAACATATGGTGCCGCACTTACCTTCTCCGTAATTTCTTCCATATTTGGTAATGGAAAGAATTCCGCTCGGGTCACCTCATTCAAGCGTCGATAGTCAACACACGGACAGGGGTCTCTATTTGGACTTTCTACTAAAATAAGGGGTGATGCAAAATTGGACTGGCCAATTTCGTTTACACCTAAATCTAATAACCGCTCAATTTCCTCCCCAAAGATGTTAATTTGTCTTGGCGACATACGATAAGGTTTGGTTTTAATTGGCTTTTCTGTATTTAACTCAATATCCATTTGCATTAGACGAGTTGTCCCGGGATTGGGGGAGAATACTTCCTTATTTTTAGAAATTACATTTTTTAATTCGTCAATTTGGTCGAGAGTTAATTTATCTTGCAATTAACGTTCCCTCAATATTTCATGATAATCAAATTTCGTGCATTGTTTATCCGGATATGGAATTTCAACATCTCCCTCTATTTCGTCAGCGATATCTTCTATGACAAGATTTACTAATTCTGGCCTCTTATGATACGGCTTTTTTAAATTCACAAGCTAAATAGTACTACGATGTCTTTTTACGGGTAAATCTATCACATAATTGTCTCTGAAATTTTATTTATCACTTTACCTGGCCCTATCCAATTCACACCCAGTTTATTCTGTTTGGAGGTAGCCAGCACCATTACCAAATCACCTACAAAAAATTTTCGTTCAATTGCGTTACAATCGTACCACACTTTCCTTTTTTGTTTGCATTCTTTCATTCTCGTCATAGCAAGATCTTGGCAATGTTTTAGTCTATTTATCAGGCGTATTATATACTCCACTACCGGTTGACTCATAAATTAATGTTTGAGGTGTTCTCAAATTCTTACCCATTACCAGTTCAGTGGGACTAAACCCCGTGCTTTCATGGGATACCGTTCGCAGAGCGAATAACGCAGAAAGAATGACCACTAGTGGGTCCCGACTCTAAACAAAGCTTTAACGATGCGCTTAATTGTCCAATGAACTCTTTTCACAGAATTACTCTGTGGGTGGTTGACAGACGAGTGGGTCACCTTTATCCCGAACGTATCGAAAGAAGTGGTCGTCAATTCACTAGTGAATGAGGTTCACATATCAGATTGTATTCCACGAGGAAAAGTTGTCCTTGAAATGATTCTCAAAATAGCATCTATCACGTTAAGAGAGGCAATGCTTTCCACAGGGATGGCTTCTGGATATTTAGAGGCTACACACATTGCCATTATAAAGTACCTATTTTTTTGAGTTAAATGGGGGAGAGGCCCTACAACATCTTTATTAATTTTAGTAAAAATCTCTGTAATTATCGGTACTAACTTTAAGTGTGCTTTAGCCTTATCTTGTGATGCGTGTCAAAGAGTGGGGAAACCCCAAGTCTTAACGAACTCTTTTACATCTTTATAAACATTCGGTTAAGAGAAATATCTCAAAATTCTGTCTTTGGTTTTTGTCACACCAAAATGTCCCCCTATCTCGTCATGGCTTAGACTGCTAATTTCGTGAATGAAATTCAGGGGCACGCACACTTGTCTAATTTCTTCTCCTCGCTTAGTTCTCATTACCCTAATTAATTTTCCGTTATAAATCCCAAACTCGTTATCAACTCCTGATCTGGCTTTATCCCATAATACCTTGAGATCCTTGCATTTTTTCTGCTCTACCTCAAATTCGAAACCATTTATTTTCGCTAAAATTATCTCTTTTCCTCCTTCAAATGCTCCCCGACTACAACCTCACTATAATCAACATGTACGCAGATAACACAGCAATTCTAGCCAAATACAAAATCATAAAAACAGTTACATACGCACTTAACAAACACTTACACATTTTAGAAAAATACTACAATGACTGGAAAATAAAGATCAATGTCGAAAAATCGGCAGCGGTCTTATTTTCCAGAAAAAGAAATATAAACATTCCACCACCCACTTTCTACAACACACAAATCCCGTGGTCTCAGAAAACTAAGTATCTAGGGGTTATTCTAGACAAATCACTAACTTGGAAACAACACATTACATACTCTCGAGAAAAATTCCGGAAAGCCAAATGTAGTATCTACCCCTTAATTTGCCGGGATTCAGAAATGACTACAAAACAAGCTGCTTCTGTATACAGCCGTTCTCAGACCAATCCTAACATATGCATGTCCTATCTGGGCGTATGCGGCAAAATCAAACATTAATTTACTCGAATCCACACAAAGCTCAACACTCAGAATGATAACTAAAACCACATGGTTCCTAAGAAACAATGAAATACTAAAAGCCACCAAAATCCCAACCTTTAGAAAATTTGTACAAAAAATAGCCAAAAAACTCTTTAACACACTTAATTTAACTAAAAACACTAACATGATCAATCTAGAAAATTACACACCAAGAGAAAACTTCAAAAGACCCCGCACTGTATTACTAGACTCCTATAAACCTCCTTAATTTTTTACACGCACTATTTTTATCCACTTAATAATTAAATTCACTAAATCATCATCTCTAGCACACTTTTCTGCCATATACGCCCACACTCACAGTTACACCCACATTACAATCACAGCAGTCAGGGACATCCAATAGGACAGCTCCCCTCCAAGATCCATCAACCAATAGGAATCCAGCTTATCAGCGCCCTCTCTGACCGAAACCTATACCTCCAATTTGCCAACTTTATCAGACTTCCACGACAGCCAATCACAGGCCTTCCTCTGACAACACCTCTCAGAAAGTCTTAATTCAACTCTTTTTCAAAGTTAAATGCTTTATTATACCGACCCGAGCTTAAAGGCCGATCCGCGGCCTATGTGCTCCATACAACATCCAGCGTATCCTTCAAATGCCGGAATTTTGAATTTATTTTTCTTCTTTCCCTTCGGACAGGGAAACGAGTTTTAACGGGGACTCAAATTGTCCTTTCCGGCCTCAGTAGGGTGTATTTTCCCCTCACTTCTCGTCACTACTGCGCTAATTTAACTAAACGTTAATTAATTGTATGCCCTGTTCACTAGAATCAATAAGTTCCGCCGTCAGATTGCATAGCAAATAAGGATCGTCACGGCGACCGTCAGGTTTTATCGGGGCTTTGGTATAGAATTCACCTCTTCTTGTTTTAATTTTGATTTTAGCCAGAGGTAGGCAGTGACATACATCATCTAAAGGGTTTTTCAGTCTAACGTATTCCCCTAGGAGATCATTTTCTTTTATCCGACTCCGTGCACAGACATCTATGGATGAACCCGAGTCTCTCAAGCACACGCAATTCACACCATTAATTTCCCTTTTAACCTTGAATTTTTCAAATGGATCCTCATTTTCGGATTTTACATTTATATTTGCTACATTTTCGAAATATTTTCCCTCAGTCTTGGGCAGTACGGCTTTATATGACCTATTTCGTTGCAGTAGTAGCATATAATCTGTCTCTCCCTTTCCCCCATTCTCTCACTTTCAAACTAAGAGCTTTCCTGAATTACTTCATCCTTACAGGAACCCTTTTTTGGTGAACCTACGAACTTACCTTTGCCAAAAGAGTGATTTATTTTATTATTACTTTCAATTGGCTGTTTATCAAAAGGTTTACAATCCGATGTTTTTGTTGTACCTTGCTTTCTACATACTTTTTTAATAGTCTCGAAATGGTCTAATTTTTCAGCTAAAATCGTAGCTTCTTTGAATTTATCCCATAAATCTATGAAATGGTCAACCAACTCTATGGGGATTCTCTTTTCAATTGTTCAGTTAACATTAACTCTTTTAACCCGACAAAATCATCTACCTTCAACCCGGCTAACAAATTGTCCAGGTAGGACCTTAAATCAAACACTAAATCGGACCACAATGTACCTGGTCCTCGCTGATGGGATTCAAATCTATCTCTAAGGGCCACAGGTGTAAGTTGGAACCGATGTAAGAGTAAATTTTTTATGTGAGGGTAATTGTCACTATTCTTTCCTATCGGTCACGATTTTTGTGACTTCATATAGTAGATATAGTTAGACTTAATTAAATTTAGGTTGCGTTATGTTAAATAAAAGAAATTGAGATTTCTTATTCACCAGTTGCGGATCAATATGGAATTTTATTTTTCGCCCGATTTCAAATACACGACAACGTGCTTTGGAAGATACAAGCGGAATGATTCAAATTCAAATTACAACATTTTCTTCAATGGTCACAGTTTGTTTTACAGTTAAAGTATGATCACAATTTAACCAAAAATACTAATACACAAAATACAGAAATATAAATAAATAAAGCTAAAAGATTAATAAATATTGTTTTAAATTATATGGTGTATCAGTAATATTTTATAATGCTTTTTTTTAAATTATAATTAATAATTAGGATTACTTAATTATCCTAACAAGCCACATGTTTGGCTGACTTGTGCAGCCATCTAGTGAGGGAAATCTCGACTAAAGCTGTCATTTACATCACCTTTCTCTGGTGGTTCTTTCACCACTAACTCCACGATTTCCATCGGAAGTAACGGAATCAGCTGTGAAAACCAACTTTTATCTGATAACTTTTCTTTTTTGGCTTGCCTCTCGAAAATTTCAAAAAATTAATTTATATCAGCATTCTTAGGATCAAATTTAGGCACAAGTTCTTTTAAATTTACCCTTCTATTTACCCCCTGGCCTTCTAAATCTTCCGACGATACACTCGCCTTATCTGTGGTTTTAGCCAGTCTCATTCGTTCGAGTTCCAATTCCCTAATTAGTCTTCCATTTTTTCTTGTTTTTCTTCTAAGTCTCCCTTCCATCACTGCTTTAACTATTTCCTCCTCATAAGACTCACTCTGAATAATTCTATTCATAATTTCTACTTTTGTAAAAGTATTTTGGGCTTCGATGCCCAATTCCTTCGCTATTTCTATCATGTCATCTTTTTTTTATTCAAAAGATAAGCCATGATGTATAAGTAAATACAGTATTCAAATCTAAACTTAAATATCACAAAAAATAATGCCCACATTAATACTACAAGTTCAGTAAACTAATCACACCTTATTACAAGCAAAATTTTAAAAATAAATACCCTACATGTGATGACTGTACCCGTCAAACAATAATAAATAAATATATTAAGAGTTTTAACTACATACGCAAAATAAAAAAAATTTAAAAAATTATCCAATTAATTTTAAAAAAAAAAAAAAAAAAAAAAAAACTTTTTAGTCTCTCAGCAGAGTGTTACAATTTTCTTGGCATATATATTTAATCTCTACAAAATTCTACACAGAAAATATATAAAAATCTGCTGCCCCGAGAATAATCTCAAAGAAAAGACTCACCTCTCTGTCACTTGTAGAAGAAACCCAAGGGTTAGGAGCTGATGGTCATCACTTCTCACTTATGGAATCTTTACAACAGATCACACTTTTATAGGACAGCATAGGATGTTTTAAAGTGTAACTATTGTAATGATGTGAAGTGCTTTAAGTAAGATTATTTTTTATGAGGAATTTAATAATGTAATTTTATAATGTTATGGATCAAGTTAATATATGGTGCTTACAATATTGAAATAATGTTGTTTAGGGTAATGAATTGTGTATTTAGCGTCATTTTGAGTGAATATTTTGTTAGAATAATGGATAAGTAAATTTAAAAGAAAAGGGTACATGTAGTATTTTAAAAGGCTTAGTTTAGTTTATGAGGGCTTTTGGCGTCGGACCTCGTAATTTTGAACCACGATCAAGTGACGAGGACAACAATTGAGCTGGCACCCCCTCTTCTAGTATTTTAAAAAGGCATTAAGATGTAATATTGTGTATTAAAGTGTTTTGATATTTTTTAGCATTTTGATATATGAGACAATTAATATTGTAAACTGTAAGATTACAAAGGATTAATGAAGTTTTAAGGAAGTAAATAAATTAGTGTTTGAAACTGATATATATATATATGTGTGTTATTTTGTAGAAGATTTTTTTTAAAAAAAAACTACTTAAATTGATATTTGGGCTTACAAAGGTAACCCATTAGAAAGGTTGAAATAAATATGTTAGATTGACATTTTGAGTAGAGAGTACATGATTTTCGCAACATTTGAAAGAATTATGTTTGATTAACATTTTGATTAGAATATGCATGGTTTGATTAGTTCCATGTGAATTACTGTATTTAAAGTATCAAAAAGAACTGTTTGTTTAATTTTTTTTTATAAATATGCATATCTGATATTATATGTGTTTTAATGTGCCTTTATTATTAGTATTGTTATTTGAAATCATATTTTTTTAATTATCACTTAATATAAGGTGCTAATTTCTTAGTGTTATAAGTTCCCTAACAAGAACGCTCACTTATTAAAGCAAATTATTCTAATCAAAATTTTGAAATAATGTTGTTACAACTCAGGAGATGTTGTAGTACTTATGAGTAGTATAAGTGAATTTTCCAAAAAGTGTCATCTTATCTTATAGACGGATTCCTACATAACATTTTAAGAACATTAACTTTTCTTCAGAGAAAAGTTTTTTGAAGGGAGGAGGAAGCTGTAACATCTGTGGCATATTCACATTCCTGGTTACTGTTACTTGATTCAGCCTTCTTTAATGTTTGTTGGTCAATCTGCCAACTTTGACACACATGGAATGTTCTGCCGTTTCCCTCCACCTAACGACTCCCATCTTTCTCTTATCGAACTCATAAATAGCACAATGTTTTCTGCATCTGGACTGTTCGAGCCACATGTGATCTCCAAGATATCAACAGTTTGAGATCGTAAATATTTCGACAGGCTGTGAAAGGATTAGGGAGATTCACCGACGAGAAGCCGATGGCCCTCAAAGAGCGTCAGTCCCCGAGTGGTTCCCACCCGAGAAAGTTGTCTTGATACCTCCTGTCACAAAAAACATGTAAAAAGCGGTACATAACCGTATTAAATATTATTAATGAAAAGTAAGAATTTTCTCCTTTTCTAAGTAACATCTTTAATTATCTTCAAACGGTACACTATGGAAATGACTATAAACAGTCATTCTCGAAGAAATTAAATATAACCTCTTTGTAACGAAGATGTTTCCTACAAAATCAAATGAAAAAATTGTCACACATACAGATATCATCTGATGTTAATTTTAGCAGATTAATAATATAAATATTTTTATATATGAGTGTATTATTTACTAAAATACAAATTTACTCCATATATGCAAAAAAAAGTCAAATTTTCCTCGACTACATACATTTCTCAGTTTATACTTCAAAATTAAGCCTACTTAATAATTAACAACTCATAAAAAAAAAAATTTCTCATAATTCAGTAAAAATACTATTACTGGAATAATACTTGTTATAGTATAAATAAGTTGAAATATATTTTCATTACTTTTAATAAGAACATAAGCTTAAATGTTCTTATTATTTGTAACATATGAGTGCTTAGCTGTATGCAACATATTAGACCAACTTAATTAATAAATAGAACAGACATACCCTGTACATTTTAAATGTTTCAAAACCTGGGCAACTTTTTTTTTTTTTTTCCATTTAGAAGTAAGAACTAGATTAAAAGCAATACTATGATTGAAAAATTTGTTCCTGTTAATTTCAAAAATTGGAATAAAAAAAAAATTCATTCTTAATTATTAAAATATAAATTTTAACATTAAGAGACTTGTAATCATCATTATCCATAGCAATCTTCATTCTATGTAATGTAAAAACACTGTAATATATATATAAAAAACCCCGAATATTATCAAAAGTTAAATATTTTTTAATGTTTTAACTTCTACGTTTAGACAAGTAATTCAAAATTAAATACAAAAATTTGTGTTAGAAAAGAACAAAATTTAAAAACTATTTTAAGCATAAAGTGACCATGCAGTGTTATATGCAATTTGACCTATAATTAATATTCTTACAATTACACTCAACCAAAACAGATAAAAACCATAGAAAACTAGACTTTTGGCAAAACATGATTATAACTAATAAAAAGCTTTGAAAAATATTTTAAATAAATCATAATTACAATACATTCCCAAAATTCTATAAATCTATTTCAAAACACAACCAAATGCATAAAGAAATTAACAAATCTGCCTCATTTTCATGTTAAGTAATAGTTAGAATTTGCAACAATTAAAAAACACATTTAAGAAATATTCTACATATGTAACATAATTAAATCATCAATAACGCATGCTTTGTTTTAAGTTAAATTTTTCATGCTAAGAGCTTCATAACTCCATCAATTAATACATGCAATTATCATGCAAAAAGCCATGCAAGTAAGTATCGGCTGGCTAAAAGAGAATATATAACGATGCACATATATGTGAGGAAACATCTACCTAATAAGCTGCATAACAAATGCTGTTTAGGAGTAATAAATTATTAGAAATAGCTGAAACATTCATTACATCTCATTTAATGCAACATAACTCATTACAATTCAAATATCTGAGAATATTCAGTGAAATGTTTTTAAAAAGACTAATCAAAAAATTTCATCCAAAAACGAAATTATGCAGCAGAAAAGAGATAAATTCTTATCTATTTGAGAAACATTCTAAAAATTACATTAATTCTGTAGGAATGATATTAAAAAGTGTAAAAGAACAGGTCATCAATACCTCGAAATTTTATCAGTGTTTTTACAAAGAAAGGTAGCATAAAGGCATTAACATACATGGGAGCTTTAAAAATGAGTAATTATATCACAATGACTAGAAAAAAATCTTCAGTACTTTTCTAGTTAAACATTCTTACTTGACACTGAAACATTACCATCAATAACAATTTTTAAAAAATCTTCTCACTTGGCTTTAATGCAATTATAATTTTTATGAACAGTCCCATATGTCTATGAACACTAATTATTCTTTTAGTCTTATCAAAAAAATATTTTTAATAATGTTAAGTACAGGCGAAATTCAGCTGATTAGTTAAAACACTCTACAGTAAAAAAAAAATCATCTTAAAAATATTTTAATAATTACTAACAATAAGTAACAAAAGCATCAGTTTAATATTCATGCATGTTATAACAGATACAGTAGAACCTTCGTAAGATGAACACCCAAAGGACTTCAACTAACTTGTCCACACACAGAGTTTGTCAAAATACAGAACATGAACTAATCCATCCATAAATTTTACTCCTCTTATATACCTTCACTAAATATACAACATACATAACCAAAGCAAATAAAATTATGCATTATTTTCTTGAGGAAGAATCATTTGATTCTGAAAGGACAAATATCCAGACTTTTTTTTTTATCTTTTATTCTCATTACAAAAGTAAACAAAAAATAATCTTAGTTATATCTGTATTATTCAATATCTCAAAAGATTTTCTCTAAGAACCTATAAGACATTCAATCAATTCAGACAAGAATCTCATGCAGGCAAAATCTACAGCTTTAGATCAACAATAGGATGTCAGACCTAATATAGCATTTCATATTAAGAAAGCTTTAAGGGTAAAAAACAATACAAAAACTTAAATAATATGATAAATCATTCAAGTCAACATCTTCTACCTCTTTGTGTAGATTCAATTGGTCATCATACTAAGATTAAATAATAATAAATTAATAAAATGAGTCACTCTCCAAGTAACCAACATATAATTTATAGATGTGGTTAATACAGAACACTTGGTTTTTCACTGAACATAATGTGGTACATGTAGGTAAGAAGGGATGTCATTTTATGGAGGTGATAAACACAGAAATGTGGTCAACTTTAGAGGTTCTACAGTATACATAATTTCTAGAAACTAATTTCATCACACACAACATGTGGTACTACTTTAACATGCTCATAGCTACTAAAATGTTCATAACTATTTGCTTTCACTTCATGTCAGCTTCAAAATATTTAAAATAATAGTAGTAATAATGCAAGGGAAATTCCAAGAACTTCCAATATTAAACAGAAAATTTTATTTTTGAAAAAAAATAAAGAATTAATTTCTAGAATCTAAAACAATGATACAATATATTTTACTTCTAAGATCTATTAATCACATGGACAAGCATATTTTTTGCCCTTATATTAAGGAATTCTGTAAATAGGAAAGTATTAAATAAATTATTTTCAAATATTATATTCATATTTATTTTCAATGAAAAAATTAAAAGAAATACTTCTCCACAATTGTTTAGGAAGAATTTCTATTAAAATGAAAATAAAATATACAATTTTAATCAAGAGTAGAAAATATAAGAATACTCAAAACCTACATACAGGAATAAAAAGAGGATCATTACAATATAAGATAAATATTTTATGTATCACTCAAAATTTCAGAAAATAGATAGTAATGTTCCACGAATAACATATGAGCAAACGATTCATGAGGGTAAATAACTGAATTTCACACACCTTAGTTATACAAATACTAATTATAATAGAAGGAACAAAAAAAATTTCCCAAATTATTCAATTTAAAAATATTCTTTCGAAATTGGAGAAGAGTGAGCTTCAAATTTAATAAAGTTTTTAGAATTTAAAATTAAAAAGGACACAAATACAAAACTACATCTACTCCAATCTATTTCAATCGTCAATCTATTTAGCAGAACAGCACAGATAAATTTACTAGTACTGCAAAAAGATTTCCAAGACACCCAGCAGAAAGAAAGAAAGAGAAGATTCCCATAACCCATTAGAACTGCCATTAAAGATAGCATAAAAACCAGCAAAATACAACAGCCCCTATAAAATTAAACAGCATCGTAACAATTAAAGTAATAAGGTATTTTATTCGATTTCATTACATGAAGTTTTAGAGATATTTATTAATTCTACACAAAACATGAACACTTAAAAAAATTATTTATCAAAAAGTTTCTGCTCAATTAACAGAACTTCAATACAAAATAACTCAAGAATTGTTAAATTTTGAATAATAGAATAATAAAAAGTTTAAAAATTTGCAATAAAAATAGCAAATATGAAATTAAAAAACTTTGACTTTACATTTAAAAAAATAATGATAGAAATCATTGCCTGCAAAGTTATATGTATGTTGATATGAACATAATTTCAAAATTTTGAATTAAAAAAAGTATTGATGTCTGAAAGGCAATTAAAAAAACATTTTACTAATGCTAAAATTAAATTCTAAATTTAAAAATGAAAACCAGAAAGCAAATTAAATGTATCTTCAATTAATATACATTTATATATAAATAATTAACCTTTATTTTTAACATTTATACAGGCCTTCGTGTAGTGAAGCAAATAAAAATATGAAATTACTGAACTATTTTGTTCCAGAGCATTAAAATATCTTCATGAATCTTAAATTAAAATTATTCAATTAAAAAATTTATTCATATTTTGAAATTTTACATAGTATTCTGATGCTATGCTATCTCGAGCAAAAAAAAAAAAAAAAAAATTCTGAAATTAATTCAATTGGAAACTAAATAATGATTATTCTTTTAATAATACAATTAAAAAGTGGTTACATAATTTTGGGTACTGAAGAAGTTTGCTGGTTTAAAATGCATAAGCGAAAATGACAAAACAGAAGCTATCAAAGCACATGCATCTTGATGGAGAAACGACCTTCTAAACTAGTGATACACTTCTGGTACCTTGACTTGATCGATGTGGGAGTTGTTCAAGGCATTATAGCAGGTTGAAACAGTTCTCAAACCTACAGGACTGAGGCGCTGCTCGCTGCTTGAATCAGGAGACAAAAGTGTTGTAGAATGGTTGAACCCTGGTAGGCAGAAACAGGTCTCAGACGTTTTCTTCTGCCTATGCACATTATGTTGCATTGTGGGATTATAATGAATACAATGATATTCATCTGGACTATTATTAGACTGATACGAAGGTCCCTGAAAAGTATCAGTTGATGGATTACATTTTCTACTATTTTCCACAGCCAAAGACAAGAATAACCGAGAGGAAGAAGAAGCAGCCACAAAAGGTCCACTGTCAGGTAAATGGATAGGAGTGTGACTACGAGATCTGTCAAAAGGAATAACAGTAAAACTATTGTGATATTGATCCCCAACATTATTTTTAGAAAATGCCAACTGAGACAACACAGTGGGAGATAACTGTTGTCTAGGATCTCCAGTCTGTGGTACAAAGCTCCTACCACTCGTTGGTTGACCAACTACTCCTCCAAATGTTTTTGATCGTGAACGATACATTGGTGGAGGTGGAGGATTTGTAAATTGATTTAAACTACTTGGATTAGCAAAATTCACATTTTGTGTATCATATATATATGTTTGTGGTGTTAAGTCTACAATACTGCCCACAGGAGTCACAGAGCGAGATCTCACGAGAACTGGTGTTGCTGGTGGAGAAGATTTAGGAGAAAATATAACAGGAAAACCTAATCTAGATTCCGGATGGATTACGTGAGCAGCTAAAGGTGGTGGAGTTGATATAATTTGTGGAGGAGGTGTTGATAGTGGAGATTCATTATCAATTCTAATAGGGTAGTATGGAACAGGTGAGGTAGATCTACTACCAACTGGTATAATATATTTTGCATATTTTCCTGAATGCTGTTCAGACATAGGAACATTGAGAGATGTAGGAGAAACCCATGAACTCCCGAGGGAATGCATAGATGGAGAGCGACATAGAGAAGATGTAGAAACAGATCTAACAGGACAAACATTAACATCACTTTGAGTAGAAAGTTGATTGAAATTGTGTACAGTAGTATCCGATTGGTTACATAAATGCCCATCTGTATTCCAATTATACATATACTGAGAATTTAAATTTCCTGGCTGAACAACAACATAAACAGGGGAATTAGAACCATCATTTGGTGGACTGATAAAACTAGATGCTCTGCAATTAGAAGAATTTGGGGGAAAGATAGACTTAGACATGGACGAACCCTTAGGCAGTGGAGAAGTAGATCTAGCATTCCACATATTGGAATAATTTTGAGAAGATAAAGAATGGGGGTAATTCTGATCATGTTGAGCAAACTGACTCGTGTCTGGTCCAGCAGTGGCATGGGAAAAGGAAGCAGAAAAACCTACTAGAGGTTTTCCAGATATTCTTGCATTTGAGAGGTTAGGATCTTGATGTGGCTGGGCTCCACCCTGGTTTTGCAGCATCTGTATATTTCCTTGGTCTTGCCTCTGAGGAACAACTTGGCATTCAGCATTAGATGGAGGAACAGCTGATTGAACACCAGGGACAAAGATGTACTTCTGACCAGTTTGATCCATAGTTGACTGTAACAAAATAAACATTTACTTAAGACAGCATGCATATATGTGAATACAGGATGCTTAAAAATATTGAACATTAGTTACAAATATTTAACAAATCAAGAAAAATTCAGTAAACTTAGAATGCAATTAAAGAGTAACTTAATTTAAATTTATATAAAAAATTATTTAAATTGACATTTTTTTATATTCTTTCAAGACAAAAAAAAATTTATAACACTGTAACGTTTCTTTTTCTTTAGCAAATAATACAGATTGTTATATTATAAAAATTTATGCTTATTCAATTAAATATTTTTGTAAATAAAAAATATCTAACATTCTAAGAGAATATCAATATTATAGTTACTTGTTTATAGTTATTGTTGTACCATCATAAAAAACTAAGATATTTTGATTAAAATGCTTCTATATTTATATATAACAGCAATAAATAAACCCATTACGTGGACTGAAACATAACAATTTAAAGAAATTCAGAAAAAGTTGAATTTTATTACTATAAATAGTTTAAGCAATTTAAATATTTGAGATAACAGAATATTTTTGATTAAAAAAAAGTATCTGACAAATGTATTAGTGCCCCTTGTTTCAAGGCATTAATTTTATTTTTAATGTAATGAGTTAAAAAATACAAAACTTGATCTTATAAATGTAGGATTTTCCATCCAATTGTTATTAAGCAATTAATTTTATTTTTTCAATCTACTGTAAAACCAGTTCCTCCGATACTCAATAGATGTCGCCACGATCCAAGAGTCATGTGATAAGCTCATGCAGCGCCACCTACCCGAGAATAAAACTATGTGAAGCTCGTTTTCGCGCGCTCTTCTCTCTTTTGCCGCCACTTTCTCCGCTTCTCTTCTCCTTCGCTACCCGCGTCGAAAGTAAACTTCAACGCCCGAGCGCGTTCCAACGTCCATCGATAATATGGGTTAAATGAGGCAGTCATCTAACTTTATCTGACGAACTGGTCAACTTACTTTTCATATAGTGTAAATACTTTTTTATTCTTCATCTCTCTCAATAAAATAAAGCTACTGCAAGCTTCATCCTTGAATATCATCAACAACATTACATGGAATCCGAAATTACACCCCTAGACAACCAGCCCATTGCGTAAGAGCAAACCATCGTAGATTCGGGATGAACAATCTCCATCAACCCACGGTCTACAAAATTTATGGGGGCTCGGCCGGGATTACTTCAAAATTTATAGCGGCTCCGGCAGTGATTCCTTCAAAATGTATGAGTGATCGGACCGAAATTGCGTCAAAATTAATGGGAGAGAATTACATGAAGAAAAGAAAATTGATGCTCGCCCTGAGATCAACAAAAATAGCCAGTGTCCAGTGACAGCGTATCTTCTACAAAGAAAATGTGTGCCTCATCCATTTCCACGATTAGTTTCCTACGACGACGAGTGTGTCCCGCCTACAAGTAGAACCTCAGTTTTTCTATCATCAAATGCTTCTTCGCATCAAGTTATTTATTTGTGCTAGTGATAATCTAAATGTGTGTTTAGTTTAAGCTCTTTGTAAATGCCGTCGATTGCTGAAAGAGCGTTGTTTTAAAAATTATATATAAAATCCAGCGTATATTAATGTGCAAGTTTCATCGCAAGATTCCAGGTACTGTAAAACATTTATTTTTCGGACAATCATCTAATTCTAATGAAGTGCCGTCATGTAATGTTTTTTTTTTTAATTATAAGAAGAAATATCTGAAGAAAAAGTAAATTAAACGTATTATTTTATAAGTGCATTTATATATATATATTTTCAAATTGTCATCTTGAGTTCAAAATCTAAGAGTGTTTTTTTTTATTATTATTGTGTGTGTGAATTGATATGCCATGATATCAAATCAGTCAGCGCTCTCATAACAGAAACGAATAAATGCATAAGTAATTAGACTTCCTCTTTCAAAATCGTAAACACTTCAACAGATCTCCCCTTTCCCATAATTTCATCGTAACCGTAACATGTCTGCTGTTTCATTTCACCCTCTCAATGAATGATAACTTATTACTTTTAAAAAAATAGGTTTGGCAGATTCTTGAATTCTAAATTAAGCGAATTGAAAGTGTATTCTCAAAATAGATGATTTTGTTATTTTTTATTCTATGATTATTTCACTGTATATCTGAATATTTTTTTTTTTTTGGTTCTCATTGAATTACTTTATATTCTTTCACAATGTTTAGTTTTAGTTCTGTGGAAAATTTTAACTAAGGGATTTCAGATTGATATGATAAATAATTCTTTTTTTTTTTTAAATAAGGTGTACTTTAACAAATTATATTGCAATATTATTTATATTATTTTCACAATTTATTTCAAATATCCTTGCATTAATTATTGTGTTAGATATAATTTTGATATACATGCATTTATCTATGCAAATTAATTAAACGATATTCACCATAATAATAAGCGATATTCACCATAATAATAAGCGTGTTTCATTTTAAAATCACTTTTGTTGTTATTACGCAAAAACGATTAGAGTATAAATTTTCAAATTTATTGATTATATTTAACTATTCTCATATTAATTTTAAAATGTCCTACCTAATCTCTTTACTTTCTGTAACAAACTATTTTCAGTCTAATTAGTTACTTTGAAACTTTTGTTTGTGATCAAGACACATTTTAGCCATTGTAATAGTCCTTATCAATGTCTTTCAAAGTAAATACCAGACAATGGATAATTATTTAACACATTCAATAACCAATTTTTTAAAGAGTATTTAAGACATTTATACTAACCGAAGTTTTGCATTTATTAAAAACTCCAATTATGAATGTTTAAAAATTTATACTTTATTTCTCACATCTTATATAACATAACTCTCTTAATAATGACAGAATATAATTATTTAAAATATACATCTATTACACAGTGTTCTTGAACTTATAGTACATTAAATTAGGAAAGCTTTAATGAAAAAATAAAATTCAAGAAAATGACTACAAAATTAACAATAATTAATAATATAATTATTCATACTTTTATCATTAAAGATTAATGGATTAAATTAATTAATTAAGCTACTATTCATGAACTACCTTGCTTTCAAAGGATAAGGAAAATATTATACATCTTATTTTCAAAATGCCAGTTCCTCACAATGGCTACTAGCACATTAATTCCTTTTATATACAGGAGTCAACCTTGTTCCAACTTTTCCCAATCAATAAAACAATAACTGTTTTGAAACAAAAAATATCAGCAGCAGTACGTATATTTTCTTATGTAAAATTGAAACAATAATAAGTGATATTTTTGCATGCAGAAACATGTTTTTTTGTTTTAAACATTTGGATGTTTTAGTTATAATGTTTCGTGTTACTGTAAAATGCCAAACCTAATAAAATAGATTAAAAATAATAGTGTAGAAAATTTTTAACACAATTCTGTATTAATTTTCATGGAATTTTCAGAATCAATTAAAATTTAAAAACAACGATGTCATCACAGACCTTTATCATAAAGTAAAAGTTATTCAATTTTTTATACATATAAGTAGTTAGCTTTAAAGGGGAATAAAGTACAATTTTCAAGCACAATTTATAATTCTTAAAAAACTTAAACAATTAATCATTTTTCAAAACATGATTCTTGAGCATTTATGGCATCACTGTATAAGAACACAAAGAGCCAATACAAGAAAAGAAAAATCTTTTTTTCTTTAAAAAGTACTGAACATATTTAAAAGCTCCTAATTTAAGAATAAGATTTTGCTCAAAAAATTGTTTTTTAGAATTCTATAAGAAATATAAATTTAAAAATTAAATATTTTAAGGAAATTTTCAGCACAGAATGTAGAGTGATTAAGAAATATTTATATTTGATTTGCTTTCTGTATAATTTAAACAACAAAACCAAAAAAAAAAGTACAGTTTTCTAACCAGTCCAACACTTGCTTGTTGACTTGCAGATTGTAGCTGAGATACATCTGGAGTAACATCTACAAAAAATAATATTATCAATAAATAATCATAATTATACTAAAACTAAGATTTAAGTAAACAAAAAGATTTTTCTCAAACCTGTTGAGAAAGTCTCTGATGTCAAGCTGGTGGTCATACTTGGAGGTAAATTCTTTTCATCTGGAGTTCCAATCAAACCCTCCGAGTCTAAAGATGCTTGACGAGATACTGCATCTTGTATTAACTGATTGCAAGTTCCTTTATCCAATAATTCTTGATCCACAGAAGTTTCATCAGTAGTCATTTGACTGTGTTGTTTAGAAAGCATTGGAGCAGAAGATGTTGGTATATGATGCTGAATATAGGCTGGAGGAGGTTCAGAAAAATTTTGATACGTTTGGCTAGATTGCAATTGGCTGTCTTGATAGGGTGGATGCTGAGGTGCAGAATGAGAAGGTACAGCTTCTTGAAATTGCTGATTTACAACAGGAGATTGTGCAATTTGTATTTGTTGAGACATTAATGGCCAATTAGAAGGCAGGTTTACATTTTGCACTTGATTCAGATCAGGACCACTTTGAACCTGATATGATAATGGTAAATTTGAAGGGTGGCTTTGTTGAGGGGACATAGTTTTCTGTGGACTCTGAGGCTGAGTCTGTTGATTAAACATTGCTGATTGATTGTTAGACAAAACCTGAGTTGAAGTAATGTTAGGAATAGAAGTTTGAAGTGGCTGGGAAGACATAACCTTCTGAGGACTTTGCATATGTGGCTGAATTTGATTTTGGGGAGGAGTACAAGCATTAACATTCTGCACAGTTTGACCAAAGGCATGCTGTGATGAGATGACAGGAGATGATTGCTGATTTGAAGCTAGGGACGATGATACAAGATTTTGTAAAGGAAGCTGTTGGCATTTCATTTGATATTGGCTTGACATGGCAGGGATGGATCCATTAACAGGTTGAACAAATTGAGAAGGTTGAGCTTGGCCTTGATTTTGGAACTGATCAGGAGATAAAATACTACCATCAGGTAGAGTCTGTTGGACATTGGCTCCTTGAATTTGGTTTGTAAATCTTAAAGTAGATGTTTGAGTAGGTAAATTTTGAGAAGCAACATGTTGGTACTGAGAATATGGTTGATTAGTTGATTGATATTGAGGACAAATAGCTTGATTTCCGCCTTGCAACTGTTGTGAATGTAACAATTGATTTTGAAGTTGTGATGTGGAAGTAAATACAGACATATTTGGTGCAAGAGCATGAGAAGGAACAGACAGTTGTTGGTTTTGCACTTGTCCATGTTGTGGCAACATCTGCGGATTCTGATGCTGCTGCATTTGACCACTTTGAGCAGATACTTCTTGAAGTTGGGATACTTGCATATGTAGCTGATGCATCTGGTAATCTGGAGTTTCAAAACCTTGAGATGGATACTGAGATTGCTGAGTATTCATTTGTTGATTCAAATGCAATTGCATTTGTTGCATTTGAGTCTGATACATCTGTTGATGATACATCTCCTGATTAATTTTCTGCTGAGCATTTATTTGTTCTGTAGGTTGATTTGATATTGTTTGATACTGATGTGATACTGGAATCTGAACTTGTTGAACAGGCTGCTGGTTTTGTATATTACTACTCTGCACTTGTGGTGTTAATTGTTGAGGTCTGTTCAGACTTTGCTCTTGCTGAGCCAATTTATTTTGATAACGGGTTCGCTCTCTAGTTAAATATGATATCTGATTACGAACAAGCATTGCTACAGTTCTAATATCTTCATCAAGAATTATATTATTCTTTCCCTGCAACAGAAACATACATTGCTTTTCAATGTACTATAAACTAAAGAAAAAAAAATATTACACAAAATAAATATTTATATTCTTGAGATAAAATCAAATTTATGCCACTATATTTACTAACAAAAGATTTTTCAAGTAGGATATATTTGTATTAAAAACATCAATAAAATAATTAAAAAAAATTGTATGTAAAGTATTACTCTGCAATGAATTTTTAAAATAACATATTAAACATGGAGGATATTATTATTAAAGTTTATATACCATAGCCTGGGCCACTTCATCACAATTGTCATTTTCAATGTCAAACTCAAACTGAATAGCTTCATTTTCTTTGTGTTTCTCTTTACGCTTTTTTGCATCCAAAAGGCGTAACCAAAGCTCTACTTTACTAGATGTACTTTGAATACTTTCTTCTTTGTTGACAAATTCCACTTTTAATCCCAAGTCTTCTTGGAAGAATTCATGCATAAGAAGATCACGGACTGTAGGCCTTAAAAATTACAAAATTTATCTTACTAATTCTGCAAAAGCACAATTAACAAAACAAATATTGTTTACCAAAAGAAAAAGTGAGAAATAAACACCACAATCCTTTTCCACACACATTGAAGTAATAATCAAATTACCTTAACTTTACAGCAATCTACTCTTATAGATTTTTAATCAATTCTTTTCGATACTTAAATTAATTCACAATTATTTATACTAAAAATAAAGGATATTAATAAAAATAAAAATCATGCCCATAATCATTTTTGTTCAATATAATATTTATTGAATGTATGAAATCTAAAATAACTAAGGAATTTCGTATTGTGGCAGTCGCGAAACGGTAGCGCAGATTCGAACCCTGGACCAAGGGGTCCGAAGACGACGGGCCTACCAATCAGGCCTGGTTGAGTAAGGCCTTTTAATCAGTGGCGCCGATGTAGAAGGAAGTCGCTACACACTCCCCCTCCAGTATCATCGCAGCGTGATGATACGGAATGGAAATAAACGTGCGCCATTTTATTCAGAAGGTCTTTTTTGTCAGAAGGCGCCGAAACGTGCGCCATTTCGTTCAGAAGGTCTTTTTTTTTTTTTTTTTTTTGCCGCCAGGGGCCCCAAAGTGGGCCAGAACCGGAATAACACTAGTTGCGCTTGTCTTAAGACACCAGAGTCAAGTGTTTTTGCATCGGAACGTATGCAAACAGTAGGTATAGGCCGTGCTGCCACCTAGTGCTCAAGCCCTGAGTCACCACTAACGGCGATCGTCGGGGCATATGCAATCGGTAGGTACAGGCAGTCATGCTGCCATCTAGTGTTCTTGTCCGGGGTCACCACTTGAGGCGGTCGCGAAAAAGCAGCGCAGATTCGAACCCTGGACCAAGGGATCCGAAGGCGACGGGCCTACCAATCAAGCCGAAAAGATATCTTTTCGGGCTGGTTGAGTAAGGCCTTTTAATCAGTGGCGCCGAGGTAGAAGGAAGTCGCTACAGTATTATAAGCTTAAAAATTTATAAAATAGAAATTGAATTTAATTACTAAAATGTTGTTTTATGATCCAATAAAATTCTTTTCTGAAAATCAAGCCAAAATATTTTGCACAATTTTTTACTTTTCTTTTATGTATAAGATTTTAGACATTTTCATTCACACAAGAGATATTTTTCATATATCATTATAATAGGAAATTAAAAAAGAATGAAAAATGAAAGTAATTTTTAATTTATCACTTTTATTAGCTTATTAGTAAGCACTATAAAAAGAAATTTGTCAGCTATTCAAACAATTTTTTTTCTCATAAAAACTTTGTTTGCATTTTAAAAAAAGGCTACTTCGATTTCAAAAAATGATCTATATAATTAAATCAAAAAATTAATAAAAGAAACTAGAACTTATATATTTTAAAATTGCACTTCACCTTGCCTATAACTATATGTTGAATAAAGATATTAAAGGAGGAATCACTCAGATAACATCTCAAAATAACCAAACATGCATTAAAAATATAATTTAACATATAAAACAAAACGCTCTAAATATTTCAATTTATAATGAAAAATGTAGTTAAGTAAACAAAGCAGATTTCACACAAATAGAATGTAGTTAGGAAACAAAAACTTTCACACTAAATTAACTGATCAGCTTAGTTTAAATATGTATTTTAAATTGCATTTGTTCTACTTTACTACATAAAGGGTAGGTGGTTATGAGCTGCATGATTGTGATAACCACCTACCCAATCTGAGATAATGGTTAAGTGAAAAGAACTACATTTGAAATAGAACAGTACTTTCTCAACTTCAAGAAGCCATATAAAGACCATGAAAACATATCCGAGAGCCAGGTAGAATTTAATGCAACTATTCCCCATTATATAATAAGATGGTCTTCAAGTGAGCCAACAATTAAGGCTTCCAATCACCAAACCACTAACACTCTATCAAATTGGAGGCAAAATTTATTTTTTACCAGATATGAAATTAAAATATGTACCAGATTTTACTGTACTCAAGTACATATTGATAAGAAAATACAAACCATACCCAGGGACGTCTTAAGACTTCTTGAGACCCTGGGCCCTTATGAAAAAATAGGCCCCACCTGCGACCCTTTAGTCTAATTTGATGTGTATACATGTACAGTTCAATAAAAGCAGTCCATAGTAAAATGAAGTCTTATGTAAATATTTGTTTTCTATATATTTTTAAATTCGCAAAATCATTAATTAGGTCTTCAAAATCAATTGTTAATAATATTTAATTTCCAGTACTCATCAGGCTTAAATTATTCAAACGTGATTGAGCCATACGATTTCTCAATTCATTTTTGATCAATTTGAGTTTTGAAAATTAACGCTCTCCTTCGCGTGAGTAATTATCATTGATAAGAAAATTCCCATTATTATTTCAATATTGAGAAACATTGTGAATTGTCTTTCATCATACATGTATGTTATGTATAGAGTATGTTCATCCCAATTCCAGTTCCCTCATCCAACAACTGTTCTTAATCTTCATCTGCATTTGTAGTAATATATTTTTCATTAATCTTTCTTTTTCCATGTGTTCTCTTTGCTTTTTCTTCGGTTTTTCGCCATCAATGACCACATATGACTTGAAATGTTGACATTCTAAGTTCAGTTCCTCTCCATTAACTAATGTCTTTATCGTAAAATTTTGATATTTTCTAGCACGCTTTTTAAATTTCTGTCTCATTCAAATTAAAAATATTTTCAAAAAATACAAACATTTCAAAATGCTTAGATTTTAATCTTAATATTTTTACTACGCATTTGTATATTGCTGATTAGAGAGTCGATTATCGGTGAAAAGGTTTCTATTTTAATTTTCTGGCTGTGGCTGTTTTCAAATGTTGTGTCCATGTCTATTTCCTTCAAGGCAAGTTACCCTAGCACTGCATTGTCTTACACACTTGTCAACACTTTAATACTCCTTTATAAAGGATACTTCCTCGACTTTTAACTCATAATAGTCAAAAGAATATCTTTTGGTTTTTATATATATATATCATTAACGATTTTAATAATTTTACACCTTTCGACTAATCTATATTTTTACTCTGGAGAAATAAATTTACTTTGTCAATACATGTCAAAATGATCATTCCAAAGGATAGTTAAAAAAGTAGTTTTTAATTTTTTAGCTGAGAGTCGAGTATCCGCTGCCTGTAATTCATCATTAATTAAGTAATCCAGGCTCATGACAATTTCTGAATATCCGGAGCTTAAAGCTCTAATTGTATCTGCGCGTGCTGACCAACGAGTTTTTTGATAGGTTTTTCTGTACATTTCGATTTCTAATACAGCTCAAATTTAATGTTAGTATATTCCAACGATGGTTTGACGATGAGAAAAATTATAAAGATTTTGGACAAAATCAAAGTAAATTGTTACTTTACAGTTACATTCTACTGCTTGAACGCCAATTAAATTCAAAGAATATCCTGCACATGGTACATATATAGCATATTTTTCCCCCTTGAAGTCGGGCTTGCAATCCTGATTATTTCCCCGACATATTCGAGGCATTGTCGTATGACTGACCTTTACAGTTACTCAGGGAAATGCTGTTATTTTCCAAAAATGAAACCACACCATCCACCAGATATTTTGCAGTATGTTCATTAATATTAATAAATTGCGAAAATCTCTCAATGGGTGCACCATTTTTCACATACCTTAAAATAAAAGTTATTTGGTCAGCATGAGTCACATCTTGGGTAGAATCAAAGCAAATAGAATAATATTTAGCTTTCTGTATTTCAGTGATGATAGCTTCCAAGATTTTTGACTCCATGACTTCAATGAATTCATCACAAATTGTAGCAGGTATATAAGAACGATTATCTTTTCCAGAATTGCCATACTTTTTAATATGTTCTTTGAAAAATTGATCAAACTTACTTAGAAGTTCTAAAGTTCTTAAATAATTTTTGTTATTCACTCCACCTATAGTTTCGTTTTCCCCTCCAAAAGGCAGTCCTCTTGATGGTAAGAATTTTATAACAGCCACTATGTACAGCCAGTAAACAGTTTTTCTTAAAAACATAAATTAGATGGTTTCTTTTTCTTAATTTTTATTATTTTCTTGACTGTGAAATAAACACTTTTTTATGGTTTTATTTTTCTAGGTTTGAGTTTATTTTATTCCATTTTCTGATGATTTTTGTTGATGATTTGCAAATACCCCTCAATACCCTGCTATTTTTGTTCAAAATTAAAGATAAAATGCTTCTACCGAGTCCTTCACAATTGGAAGGGTCCAGTTTAATGTTCACTTTACGGAAAAAAATTGTAACAACGTTTCTATGCCCTCTCTTTCATTGCCCTTCCCTATCCTTCAAGTACTTAAAAACTACCCGTCACGCACAAGTTTTACAAAGAAACTGCTTTTCTCGCTGTTTCAATATATAGTCTACTTTCCTTTTTAAGGACCATCAGTTTTGGCATCTTCATTTTTTAAATCATTTCATTTATTAAAGATCTACAGTGTTAATTAAATATTTTTAATGAGTACGAAAAAGCAAACGTTCCGAATTTTGTACAGTAATTATTATAAAAATATAAATTTTAATAAATGCGGAAACCGATTCAAAACAATTTGCGGTGATATATGTCAATACGAAATTGCATCAAAACCTTATTTTTTTAAAAAATTTAATAAGAGTACTCAAATTGCAAAATTTAAACTTCAATGCATCATGTATTTTTTAAAAATTATTTACTATAAAGAAAAAAGGTATATAAATATTTTGCATAAAGTCTTTTTTGTTCCTTTCTATTTTATTCAGGCAAAAAAATGTTACATTATTCTGAATTATTGTTATAATTTAAGTTTAAATCGAAAGTCAAGTAATTAATTAAGTGGTTATAATTTCAAACTTGTGGCCACTGTTTTTTCTGCCGTATCGTGAGTTCGAATCCTCGTAACACCTAAGACCCATCATGTAGAAGCACTGATACACGTTAAATCTGTAGAATATATGTTTGTAACTATACAAAATATTTTTATCCATATTATTATGCTTATCAAACGAAGCAAAGAATTATGATAAAAAGAAGTCATAGGTTCCAAAAATTAAAGAACATTGTTACATAAATTATTAACGAGGAGAATTGTATACATGTAAATAATTTTCATTGAAAATATTTTATACTAATATATGATAAAGTATTAGTAAGTAATAAAGTATTGATAAATGATAAGGTATAAATACATTATAAGTTTTAAAGTATAAGAGCTACAATTAAAGTATATATAATTTCAATTTCCTACAGAAAAATCTGATTAAACATACACACGCAAATAGAAAATTTCTTGTGAGGGTCTTATACATTAACAATCTCTTATTTTGTACTGTGTTGGATAAGAATTTCTGCATTTTTTTTTTACACTTAAAACATTAAATTATTGTACAAGCATTTATTTATCTAATTATCAAATCGTACTGTAGGATTCCTATTATATGATTGTTTCTCTACATTTATACAACATTATAAAGATCTGTAGAAATGTAATATCTTCATTTTATCAATGTTCTTTTTTTATTTGTGTTTCTATAATAATAAAAAGGATAGTCATTTAAATTTTTAAACGAGTAAAAGAACACTTTCCGCATTAGAAGCAAATAAAAATATTTCTCTGAATTACAATACACATTGGAAACTCTTTTAGAAGACCATAATACATTCAAAATGAAGGGAGTGCGCACTTATTCATATTAATCAATATAAAAGTATTCTAAAGAGTTCATTGATATATTTATATACAATTTTATAAACAGTTAAAAGATTATTTCTTGTTGTTCAGAGGGAGAGAGAGAAAATTTACAAAAAAAAGAGCAGAATTTTTTAAAACTAGATATTATTTTTATAATTCTCTCTATAAAAAAGCAACTTTTTACTTGCAAATTACTTTATTTTTTTTGACGCGATATAAATATTATTTTAAATCTCAAAGAAATACAATTCAAAAAAGAAAACATAATTACCTTTTGCTGTTTCAAACAAATTAAATTTAAAGGAAGGAATTGCCGATTTAGAACTGTAAGCCCTCATTTTTTCGAAAAAGTGTGATTCCCTTCAAGGTCATTTCAACCCTCTTTTTTATTAGCCCTTACCCCTGTCATAAAATAGGGAATGTGTTTTTGTCACTTCTGTTGGGGGGTTAAGTGTATCTCTTGTCCATTCGTGAGCGATGCTTAACTCCTGTGTGCAAATAAATAAAAGATCCCAGGACAGAGTGTCTGTGACTGTCCTTCCCACAGCAGTATTTTTATCAATAGATTAAACATATCTCGCTACAGAAATAAAACTAATATTTTAATTGATTCTCAGCAAACATTATGAATAGAAATATTTAATATAGAAGTAACTGTCTTCAACCAGTCATAGAATAACATTTGACGATTGAAATTATTCTGATCATGATCTTATTCAGGCCGAGTAGAGAGCGAGACGAGGCCCTGGGCCCTGGCCCATGCCTTAAGACGTCCCTGACCATATCCTTACTGAAAATGGTGACTACTCCCACTGTGATTATGATGATGATATTTGTTACTTTTTAGATAGAACTAATGACTGGTGAATAGGCCACCTTCATGCAGATGTCTGGCCATAGTAAACTGTGATACCTGTCGTTTGATTGCCATATGCTACAGCTGAGCAAAGATGATGCGCGAACGACATATCATCACTTGCTGCTGTTTTCCTTGGTTGACCACTGTCAATCTTTCTTTACATCTGTTATCTTTCATTTGAAAGGCTTTCCAAGCTATTGAAACTACACTTTTGTTAATTCCTAAACTTGGTGCAGAACTTGTCAAACCGTGCACCTCTTCAAGCTTGCCAATCATTCTACCACATGTAAAGGTAACCTTGTGGTTTCTAGTAGCATTATGAACATTTGATTTCACTTTCACTGGCAGGGAATATCTGGAAATGCTTCCATCCCCATTTTAAGTTACCTTGGTACTGAGTGTGCACATTCCACACATTTGCATGTAGTGACATCCCTTCTGATGTCAATGTGCTGACATTTGCAAATGCATCACCAAACTATAGATCATCCCTATCACTGTATTGGTTGCAAAGAGCCTTCTTAACAATTTCATGGTTGCATGTTGAAAAATACAATTGCTCCTTACTTTTTGCACTCTAGTGAATATTACTCTCCCTCTCTCTCTCTCTCTCTATATATATATATACTGAAATTAGCATAATTTTTTTTATAAAGCAGTTATATTAACTACAATTCATGAAAGCAAAATTCTAGAAACCCCACCAAATATTTACTTAAATCCTTCTAATTAAAAAACAAACAATATTAAAAATATCATGATTATCATTAATTCTTTGGAAAATTACTTTCAGATGAATAAAAATGTTTTACAGACAAATAATTTTATGTTTTAAACTTATTGCAATATTGAACTTAGGATTATGCACTCTAAATCTAAATTTAAAGATACAAAAAAAAAAAAAAAAAAAAAAACCACCCCACACAATTTAATTAATAAATATATAAAAACAATAAAAATACAAACCTATCTTCCTTTGTTGATGATATACACAAACTTATTATTTCTTTTAGCTCAGGCTGCTCCACTTTCTTGAAATTTTGAGGCAGAATACCCTGAAAAAGTTCCAAACATAAGCTCTCAAATTTAAACAAAAAGGTTCATAAATTTACCTTTGAATTAGTTTATTTTTCCTCCCTAAAGGTTTTTGTAGAAACAATACAAACAAAACATTTCTAATGTTACATAAAAAAGGGATTGTGCATTTTATCACATTCAAATTTATATTTTACTACATGTGTTTTGTAAGTGATTTTCAGCATTTTTAAAACAAAAAACAATCCAACAATTATTTTTCTCAACATCAGCTTTTAAATCCTCGTTACATGAAATTTTAATGGCTGTATAACATAAGCTAAAACATTTTTCATACAAAATAATATGGGATTAGATTCATATTTTTATGGCATAGCCATGTATTTTAAACTTTGAGAACACCAACTCCTAAATTCACTTAAATCTTAAATGACAATTTTAAAACAAAACATAAATAATTCTTGTTAAGAAAATAACATTAAAAATATTTTAAAAACATATTAATTAATTAGCACATTTAACTTAAGAAGTGCTTCCATTTCTAGTGATCACATGCATTTCCAATTTTTCACTATTTACAAAATTTTATTATATGCAGCCACTATATACCAGTGTTAATAAATAAAGGTACTTAACATATAATAGTACTTGCTGCATTTTAATAATTTTGAAAAATTTGAAGATCAAAGCAGTAATAAGCAACCATATTTTTTTCTTGCTTATTGTAGAAACTTTTACCATACTCATAGAAAAAAAAATTAATGTTATGACTCAAATTCTATTTTAAAATTCAACAAGATTTATCAACTTATTTTGGCATTGATGTTTAGAAGTAATCAACAGATATCTTACAGAATATGTAGTCCAAAAAAATGTGTCACCATAAAATAACTTTGGTTTAATTCAAAATTACAATCTCTGTGCATATTATATATATATATATATATATACACACGTCCAAAATTATCTTTACATACTCAAAAATAATATTCCACAAAATATTGATTTTCCAATCAATGTCATGCATTTTTGCAGGGAATGTGTGAAATACAACCCTAACTACCATTATCTAATCAAAAGTGATCAAGCAATTTGATATGCAAATCAAGACATTATGTCATCAGACAATAAATAAATCATTTTGCACAAAGTAAATATCAAAGCGAATTTCAGTAATACGGTATTTGATTTCAGTGTATAAAAACTCAAAACAGTTTGTTACAATTCCAAAGTATCATTTGGGAAAATATGTGAAGTGGAAAATAGTCAGCCGCTTAAAAGCAGGACGGACAACCATGGAAGCAGAGAATGTGTGTGAATATTTCATAGACAGTCAGTCTCTACATTAAGAAAAAATTTCGAAACTCTGGAACTATCATAGTTTCTTTAAACAAGGTTGTAAACAAATAAAAACCGTTTCTGAAGATCGATATATAGCAAAAACTGCTTGCCATGAAAAGAAGCCAACTGCTTGACATTTATATTCAAAGCTTGCAGCCTCCTCTGGAATTGTTGTCCTACAGCAAACAGTATATAGAAGACTTAATGAAAAAAGGCTTTAATGCCAGAAAGCCAAAGGTACAGGTTTCGCCATCTTAACAGCAAAAAAAAGGAGAAGTCACTTTAAATGGGTGCAAAGAGCATCAGAACTAGAGTAAATAGCAGTGGACCCCTAGTTCACTTTACTCATTAGTTTATCATCCAATTCTAAAGGGTTTACAACTAGAGGGAATCAGAAATGCTAAATCTTCCTATTATGTCCTAAAAAGTGCACTGCTGGAGAAGTGTAACTTAACCCCCTAAACTCTGGTTAACAAAATTATTTCCAGCATTAAATCATTTTGGGATATGAGTGTACAAACAGGGGTGATCTCATATCATGTTAAATTCATAAGTCTTTATTTTTTTCGAATTTTTACTGTTATTTTTTTCTAAATATTCCTTGTCACATATTATTACCATTTTTATTGTTACAAGATACAGTTTTATATCACATGCAGCATTCTCAATTTGTTTCATTAAATATTTATGTTACAATGTTATGTATCATTCACCAAAAATTCATAAAATTTTAGTTCGCAGTTTCTGAAAAATTCCATAATTTTCTGCATGTTAAGATAATATACAGGACATACATATACAGGAAGACAGAGTCCTCAAAAAGTATGTGGTTAAATTATAAAGAGTGATAGGAGTTAAAATAAACTCATTGTTACAGCCAGACCAAATGATACATATCATTTTGATGTTTTTACAATAGAAACTCAAGAGTGAGTACTAAACCAAAGTATTATATCATCAGCAGCAAAGGTATTTTCACACTCAATTGCAGGATGTTATCTGTTGACTTGAATAGTGTCCTCTATCTCCTAGATGCCTTTTCTACAGAAAAAATGTTCACTTTATGGTTTTCTCTACCACCCTCATCAATTTGGTCAATTATTTTTTCAAGTACACTTTATATTATTAATACTCAACCTATCAGAACAGTCAAATGACTGTTCTTTAGAATTTAACCCAAACTGTTAAATTAAAGGTTTTCATTTTGCCTGAACTTAATGAACAACTTTTCTTATAATGTATAGCTACTTAACTTTTCAATACTTGTCTCCCTCCTTTTGCTGTTCCTGATAATCTTAAGTACTCTACCATTGTCTATCATGCAGAGTCTTTTGATTGTTGGAAAATTTATGAAATTTTATAAAGTTATCAGCACTGAAATCTCAAACTTGTTACCTATTTCTACCTAGAAGTAATTCTATCTAAATTCTAAAATTCAATAAAAAAATACCTTAGAAGGAACTACTCTACAAACAAAAGTGAATTTACAAAACCTGTGAAACAACTGAAAGATAAAATGACAAGCTTTTCAATGCATCTTTCCAAATACGATAATTCTACTCTGACATTCTATAAAAGCAAATGAAACAAAAGCGTTCTCTCTTGTTAAGTTGGAAACATAAATTTTTAAAAAACGAGTAAACAGGTAAACGTATACCTAACATCATTGCTTTTTATAAAAACACTAAATTTGGCATAAATATGATGGATCAAATAGCTAAAAAGCACAGCTCAAAATCCAAATCTCATAGATGGCCTATATACGTATGTTTCAACATTCTTGATTTAGCTGTGATAAATGCTTGGATTTGATATAATCACACAACTGGAGAAAGTACATCACAACAAGAATTTTTGTTTCAGTAAGCAGAGGTGATTGTCACCAAAATTGAGATGTACAGGAATGAGAAATAAAAAGTATGAAGAGAACTTTAGCTGATTCCACAACAATTTCTGAAAGATGGAAGATATATTAAAAATTGGATACTGTAAAGAAAGAAATAAAACAAAAATATGTTCTCAGTGCAAAAAACATGCTTGCAAAAAATATTCACAGGAGACCTTCCATTTGTAAAAAGTGCAACAACAAATGAATTCAATTTTAATTTTAATAACAGTAGCTATGCATATTACTGAAATAAAATATAGTTTATGAATTTTTAGTTTTTTTTAAAATGTGTATGCCTAAAATTTTTAAAAAAAAAGTTTTCCAATTATCATATAACAATTATTTTGTATTTAAATCCATGCTAAAATCTGCATTATTTATAATCAACTGTGAGACTTGAACATTTATTTGAATAATGATCATTTGACTTCAACCAATAAAAATAGGTTTATAAAAAATGTTAGTAGGTTTAGTGTTAAGAATTAACGAAGAAAAAAAAATCTGATAAAGTACATTTAAGCTAGTAAAACTGGTTTTAAAGGATAATTTTTTCCTATTAAAGGCAGGAAAAACTAATAATTAAAAACTAGCTCTTGAATAACAGTTACATTTTCTTAATGAATAAAATACCAGAAAAGAAAAAAAAAAAAATTTAATGCTCTTTAATATTTCACTCACACTGGAGTAGTCAGCCTTAATCAATAATTAGTATATTTTGTAATCAATACTGAGCGAGTGAGTGAATGTAAAGTTTATTGGCGCAAGAGCCAGATATGGCTATGCTGCGCCAAACAAGATTAAACTGTGGTCTAGAAGTGAAGTTGAAAAAAAGGTAAAAATGGTTGACAAGAAAGAGGGTCGAAAATAGAGAAGGATCGCTAGGGTATCCTGGGAGTGCGTCACCCGTGTTTACCAAAGACAGTAAACCCAATGGGAAAGAAAAAGATCACTACGGTGCCTCGGGGTCATGATGCTCATACTTACCTGAAGAAGGCAAGTCCCTGAGGTCCCCTGATATAATCCCCAGGGGCAGGGTGCCCGGCTATACCCCCAGACGCTGGGTACCCATTTTAGTCGCCTCTTACGACATGCATGAGCTACAGTGAGACTATTCTGTCATCCCCGGTCACCACACGGGTCGTAATCAATACTGAATAGGGGCAAGATCAAAAGGTTTTAAAATAAGAAATAAAATAAAGGGAGACTGAGCTTCAAAAAGAGAGTGAGAGCAAAAAATAGCAACAATGATTAAGTGAGGTTGGAAAGCACTTCTAAAGCAACTTTCCATTCGGAAATAAATGATGAATACAACAAAATTTACACTAAAAATTTATGTTCATAATTTAAAGTCTTACATTAGTAACTTTCTTGTAAATCTGTGCTGGCCCAGTGCATTCAGAATAAGGATATTCAGATGTAGCCATTTCTAAAATACACATTCCGAAAGCATAAACATCAACAGATTCATTGTAGTTTTCTTCGTACATTTCAGGAGCCATAAATTCTGGAGTGCCTAAAATAAAATTTATTTGATAAATTTTTCTGATTAATTAGAAAAAAATTAACAAAACAATTTATACTTATAAAAAATAAGCTCAATTATGTGTTGTAAATATGTCATGAACATCTTTGGTGCATAGATTTATTAACACATGATTTAATATAATTAATATATGGAAAATACATAGAAACTTTGATTACAGGCAGAAAAATAGAAAAATTTCAGACTAATCAAAATTTAGCAGAATAGCATGATTATCAAAAGTAGGTTAACATCCATTTATATGATTTTACCATACCTTACAGAACAAAATCAAAATCAAGAAGAGATTTTTCTATAAAAATGGAAAAGAGATTGTATCAAATAAAATCATTATCAAACTAGACAATGGTTATACCAACTTGGATATGCAGCATCCAGAATCACACAAAAAAGTACAAAAACAACTTCAAAAAAAAATATTATAATTTGCCCTAAGAAATGAATTTTTGCATTGTAATCTTAATTGGATTCACTAAATTTAAATAGTCAATCATCATCATAAATTAGTGCATTTATATGTTTACCTTTATGAGATTTTTTTTTAACTGTAACTTAGTTACCAGGGGTATTAATAAGCTACAAGAACAAACATAAGGGGTTCTACAAAATTTGTCAAATTTATTCATGAAGAATGGACATACATTTAAAAAGAAATATGCCATTCATACTGTATTGATAGCAAAAAAAAAAAAAAAAAAAAGCAAGTCTTTTAGTACATACAACATAGAAAAATACTATGTACACACACATTGCACATAAATTAACTTCACAGATAAAATACCTAAGCAAGTACATTCCTTAAAATTTATGCTACAATTAGTAGAATGGATGTGTAATAGATATTTTACAATGGGAATTTAATATGTGTTATTTAATATTAAAAATTACTCAAGACTTAATTTCTTAAAATTTAGCAATACATTTTTAAATATATGTTACAGCACAGATATTGTTGAAAGTTATCAATTGCTAATCATTTTTTACATATCTTATTCAAATATCTTATTACAATAATTGCTTTACATAAATGTAAAAAAAAAAAAATTTCTTTTTCAATTAAAATTTGAATTATAACCACAAAAAAGCCTCTACAAATGATTTATACAAATTATAACATGCATATAAGTAAACTTCGGTTTGGCAAATTCTTGTTAATGAGTTTAACATGCGTTAATGAGTTTAACAAAACATTAAATCTTATTTTTGACAAAGGGTAATAAACCTTTCCAACCTGCCCCATTTGCAATTCTATACAAACCTCTCCTGACTATCTTTTAAAATGTATGAGACTTAACAGAGAGAACTTAACTCAATTATGATTTCTTCTGGATTTTTGGACTAACCTTTGACTAGATCATGTGAAATATGTCTCAACACAATTTAAATAAATTTTGACTTCTTAAAACATTTTTAGATTTCATTCTATAAACATTGCTTTGGAGCTAAATTTTCTAAATGAATAAATTAAGCAACGGACTGAATAAAATAAAAATGTGTCTTATCATTAAACAATCAAATGAAAACATTTTAGTTTATTGAAATTTTATGAGCATAGAGTTTTATATTTCAGAAAAAAAAAAAAAAAAATCCTTTCACAACAGAAGATAAGCATATTTCTCACACAATTATTTACATATAAATTTTAATTAAATCTGCTTTATTCTCAGGATAAAACAGTTATTTTTCATACTGGTCCAATAATAATCATGTAAGTTATTCTTGAAAATTTTCACTCTATCTCGTAAAAATATGATAAAATTTAACTGTATCTCATTAAAGTACATTTGAAAAAAATACAGTCCAAGACTTTTCTTCCTAATGCTTATTCAAATAAAATCATGCATAATTATACAACTAACTTTAACTTGATTGTTATTTTGTCAGTAAATATTCAACATTCCCACTTGTATTCTCATCAGTTTTCATTGAAAAAATACCACACTAACTCTGTCTTTCAACAGTATTAATGTTCATATTGATATTTTATACAATCACCCCTAAAATAATTTTGCAGGGTTTTTTCCCTTTGTTATTACTTTAATAAGCTAATCACACATATCTACTAATTTCGCAAGTATTCCTTCACCTATTAAAACAATTTGACTTAAATTTGCTACTTCTTTATGTATTTTAATTCAATAATCATAGAATATTTTATGATTTTAAATTAAACAATACTTATATGTATCAAAATTTACTTTTTATGATTTGATCACTAATTAAACATTGAAATAGTGTATTTAAATATGTAATGCGAAATACTTAAATAGCGATATGCTTTTTTGAAACAGACTTTTTAAGAGAACATTAAGCAATAATTTAAGTATTATTGCTATCAACAAATATATTATCAAACATGCTTGGATAAAATGTAATCGCAAGCTTATCCAGTAAGGTTTTTTCAAGCAGAATTATAATATAATTCATCTCCACCAGCATTGATTATTTCTCCAGCAATATATCGCAGTTGGCAATAATATAAGTGGTATACAGATCAAAATGCTTCAAATTAGGGCAACAATTTTGGAGTAAAATTTTTAAACAGTTCATCTATAATGAAACAATCTGCTTAAAAATCATAATAAAATTACTTAAAAAGATCTATTTTGAAATTGATAATTAAGGAAATTCATTAATATGCAAACAGCATGAATACAGAAATAAGTTTTTTTTAATGTTCTTTAATATTTCACTCACTGGAGTAGTCAGCCTTGATCAATAATTAGTATAAGATCAATAATTTTGAAAAGAAAAATTTTGATAAATTTCAGGGCAAAGGTATTGACTGAATTCAAATAAAACAGATTTAAATATGTAGCATTTTCACCTATAAACAGCATTCACTCAGACTGGCATAACATAAAAGTATATTAACAAAACAACTTAAATTTAACTTGAATAGCACAAGTAATAAGTGTAACATAATAACATGAATTTGTTATTCTAATAAGTATCATCAAGCTCTAGTAACTACTTATTTATAAGCCAAAAGAAGTAACATAAAATTTCAATCATAAACTCTTCTCTTATTTTCAGCTAAGTTGAATTTCTTTTCCATTCGAGAAAATGCTACATTTTTTTGTTGAAATTATGAATTCATCATTACTCAATTCAATCACTTATTTCATACAATTTTTATATTACTATGAATGTAAATCACAAAGTTTTCAAAGGGTAACTTCCTTAAACATCAGTTTTAATTCTCATCAGATATCCTTCTTAATAATTAAAATGTCCCATATCTATCAAAAACTTTTCTTATGAAATTCTAAGAATTAAGTTATACTTTTATTCCGATAATATTTCAGTTTGAACTAAATAAAATACAACTATTGATGAAGTTATAATTTTCTTCCCAAACTATCAGATGTAATGTGCAGAGTTCCTTATTGCAAACAATTGTTGTGTAGTAATATTCATCAGGACATACAAAAAAGTTCCAAATTATCCCATTAATATTCTTGTCCAGATGATATCTGTAATTAGCTCTCATTAAATGCTCAATCACTGTTTTGTATTTAATATGAATATCCAAGGGAAGTTTTAGTCTTTACAAATGCATACCATCAACTCATGCAAATCAACAGCTCCATGATTAATTTTTAAATGATATTTAAGAGATTGAATATGTAGATAATTGTATACAATGCAGTATTTAATTTTAAAATGACAAACATATAGTGGTAAAATAATAAAACATTCCAGCACTTTTCTTACAAATTTATCTTCCTCTAAAAATAACAGGATGGTCAAAAATAAAAGGTTCACAGCAATTCTCCTTTGACAATAAAATTAAGAAATGCACTCATGTTATAAAAGGCATAGAAAATTCTAAATTACAGAAGTTAAATACTTCTGAAATGCTGATAAGAGAAAAGTTAATAATATTTTAAAAAGTTGATGAAGAAAAAAAAATAATAAAGACATTTTTAATTAGAAGCTTGGTAAGATCCTTATATGAGACATTTTTAAACTATCCCAAATAGCCAGAGAAATTGAGAAAACAAATATGTGACAACAGTAATTATTATAACTTTCGTAACATAAAAGCAAATAATAAAACATAGCCCATTGAATAAAATCTAATTCTTAAAGTACGGCAAACATGAACTTATCTCAAGAGACATTTATTGCTACAATTCTTATTGAATTAAATTGATTAACACTGTTAAAACAAATTTGCTTTTTAAAAAATTTCCAAAACATTAATAGAGTATGCCTTATCTTGTGTAAGCAGAAAATATTAAACAGAATTAAAGAATTAGTTAAGCATTATAATTTTAGGAATTCAATCCATATTCGTAAATACTCACCTATAACACTTTTGGCAAACGAACGATTCTTCAGCGTGGCTAAACCTAAGTCTCCAATTTTTACAGCACCTGTGGTTCCAGTAATGAAAATATTGTCACACTTCAAGTCCCGGTGAATGATAGGAGGTTGTCGGGAATGCAAAAAATGCAATCCTTTCAAAATCTGACGACACCAAGATTTAATTACTTTGATGTTGATTTTCTTGAAACGTTTCAAATATCTGGAAAGTATTTGAATCTCAAAATCACATTTGTTGTATGATAGAAACAGAAACTCATAAATTAATCAATATCATTAATTCACAAAGTAAGCTTTTCAGATATCTAAAATTATATAAAATATATATGTGAATTTTTGTATTTTCCATAAAACATAAATTACAAAAACTATAATATACCCATTTTTGGCAATTCACATGAACTGAAAATGCATACAATGATTTAGTACTAAGGCAATTTTAATTCTGTTAATCATAAAAGTGACAATAAAAGAAACTGGCATTATATTAAAACTAAGAAACAATAAGAAAGTAAAAGTTTATTAAAATACAGTCCTTCTCCCCCTTTAAGAAAAATTATAAAAAAAATAGTCCAAAATTATTCATTACAAATTGCCTTACGTTTTTAAAGTGCCAGAAGTCATTAATTCTGTTATTAAAACGAGATATTTTCCCTTCGGTGGCATATCCATTTCCCAGTAGTCGTAAAATCGTACAATGTTCGGATTTTGAAGTCCTTTAAGCATCTCGGCTTCTTCTCGAAATCTTTGGCGTTCATTTTTATTCAATCTTTCCTAAAAAAGATGAAAATGCAATTAGTATGTTAAGATATGCAATAACACATTTTAAAATATGTTTTTTTTTTGACAGAATGAAAGGTTATTAAACAACCAGATGTATCTAACAAAACTCTAAAGAATGATAAAATAAGAAATAAAATGAAATTAATAATTTCCACATCTTTAATACAATTGCATTCTGAATCTCTGTCACGAGACAAAAATGACACTTGGGCAGATCTTTACTTTCTAAACTTCAAAACCTTACCAGGGGGCAGACATTAAAGCCTAGTCAGATTAAAAACACATCACAGCTCCTTATTGCATTACATACAATAAATACTGCATGGTGCAATCGAATTTTGTGTGAGTCACATTCTACTACCACGACCAAAGTTTATTTTCTATAACATTCACTAAATAATGTTTAGATTAAAATTACTTCCACTAATTTGATTAAATTAATTTTTAGTTTCGTATTCAAATGCAAGAGGAGGAAATATATACAGAATTACACACTAGAATTCAAGACAATTCCTTACTTATGACTTATTTACATTTGATGCTACAGTTTAAAAATTTAATTCATCAAATTGTAGCTTTGTGCGTCAGTTAAAATAAAACGAATCAGAGTTACGAATTATAGAAACTCATACGTTAATTTCAATGCTTAAATTTCTTATTGATATAAAAAAATGCATCAGTTTTACAGTTTGTTTTATTTGTTTTTCATGAAAAACAACCTTATATAAATTTCTTTTAAAACACGCCCGATTATGGGTTTAAATTTACAATTAAAAATACTTATAAATTCATGCCAAACCTTATATTATATTTTGGTTAAAAAAACAATAAAAGTTAAACAATCCGGATCTTACAATTTTATTTGCGTATTTCTCATGTATTCTTTACATGCGAAAAACAGATAAAATAACTTACTAAAATTTTTCATTTCAATTAGTTAAGACAACAATCAGGGGTCTAAATGAAAAAATGTCGAAAACTCACTTTTAATGTTCCATATAGATGCATAAAAGTTTCCAAGAAAATTTATGGAACGTTTTATAGTCATAGAAATTTGTTACATTCTTTCAGTCTTTGAAATTAAGAAGCAATTTCAGTTTCTATGGCGAAAATTACCAAGAAACTGCAAGTAGTTTACTCTTAAGCTTATGAGATATTTTTTATTTGTTTGCTCCTTTACCAAGGTAGGAAATAAAGTATAACAAAAGATCAATAGTCACAAGTCAACTGAAGTTAATGACGGTAAACCAAAATTGCATCAATTTAGTAATAAAGGGCTATAGTAAACATACTAAAATCACATATTTCATTGCGGTTATACATGAAACAGAAAAGATATATTTCTTTAAGATGCGAAAACTAAAGTGTTACAAATATAAATCGAAAATATCTTGCAATTACTTATTTAAACTTTTTAAAAAAATAAAAACAGATGACAGATAACAGGATTCTGGATGAAAGAAGATTGAATAATGAAGGTTTTATAATAAGTAGACTAAAAGAGCCAATTATTATATTTAAAAGAACAATAAATAATCTAAACATGGTATAATAAATGTGTCACAGTATAAATACTACACTAAGACCGACGTTCGAGTGGAAAAATTTAAAAGAAAAATATCATGACCATCATTAGATTACGACGATACACAAGATTAGACACAATATTAAACAAGAGATTGTCGAACATTTCAACAGCTCTCAACACATTATCAATTTTCTCTCCTCACTTAAATTTGAATAGGTTTCAACGCGTCGCGTCGTCGCTGACCTAGTAGTTTTTATACTTTTGGACAAAGTAGATGTTTACGGTTGAAATGAATCAATAGATTTTTTTAATGCAGAAATAAATGATAAAAGGCGGAAATTCCTAACAGTTTGCACACTTATTAAATTTAATACCGCCATTTAATGAAAAACATTAAAAGAGATTAAAACGAAATGACTTATAACTGTGGGTTGAAACATGACGTTTAATCCTAAATAATGCTAATAAGAATACTCTTTTACGAAAAGAACAACTTCATTCGATTACAAGGACATCCTGTGCATGCGTTCTTAAAAATTCGGTAGTCAATTATCGAAACAATGTTTCCATACATCGTTCTTCAGAAAGAATGGTATAAATATTTTCAAATAGCATCGTCTTACACGCAACTCAAACTGATCTTGGTTTAAAAATGAGAACGGTGAACATACATTTTTAAATTTAACCAAAATCCCCGCGAATAACTTGGTAAAAATACTTCTTATAAAAATAAAATGCTGACCCAAAAAGCTTTTATAGGTATTGACATCATTGTTTTCCTTGACTTTTACCCCTCTCCTTATTCAAGAGGTTTCTCTGTAACTAAGACTGGTGACTTTTAATATTCTGTATTTAACTTTTACTCGTCATTAAATGAATTCTCTCAAAAAAGTTTTTTTTTATCTACTATATGCATAGTTAATTGAGATGGGTGCATTTTTATTAGAAATATTTTTCAAAAGGTGAAGAGATACATTTGACAGTACGTCAGAGAAGCTTGTACAATCACACAATATATGTGGACACATTTTTCTTCACAGTCGTTTTTTACATTGTAAGGCGAAGTCAACCTTAGATACGACCCTTCGGTATCATGACTAAAATGTGGAAATTGTAATTAGTTAATACTATTATTTATTTATCATAAACATTTCGAAGAAGTTCAATTCAATAATTACCTATTACCATCTTTATTTATCAATGACGTGAATGGTGATTACCAAAAAGGTTAAAAGTAAAGGAGAAGAAAAGTTTTAAGATTTTAATTTTCAAAATAAAGTGATCATATTAGACTAATATCAATGTTTTTCTTTTAAAAAAATTAAACTATACAGCATATTAAACTCGTGTAGCAACTACATGAATATGGTTTGTTTCGTCTCCAAAAATGATAAGCTTTACAGATTCATAGCATTCACATCACTAGTTAACCTCGCAAATCAAATCAAATTCCCTTTCTCATGAGAAAGACTTTCCTCTCTCAGAATGATTGACAGTAGTTCTGGAGAATGTGAATAGTGCGTAAATTGATTCATATATCAGGATCATAAGCCAACGCCTTCTTAATAACTTCATAACTCATTCGCATACAATCTGCCAACCGCTCAAAACATTTTCGAAATTTGACGGCTGTTATCATGCACTGATGTGTAATTCACAATTTTTAATAAACTGTAAGTACAGTCATTTGTTCTTTTCAGCATTTGTAGCCTGTATTTCAGAAAATGATAGATGAAAATATTTTTATTCTCCACTTGGTTCGTTTGTTGATTTTTACAGACCAATGTCCATCATGAGGACAAATTGAGCTAATTTAAACTTTTTCGTATTTCAATGATGTAGGAGTAAAAACATAAGCAACATTCTTTCTGATAAAACATTTGTGTGTGTGCGTATAAATTGAATGCCATCAGTACAGAGCAAATTTACCATACAAATATATTTTTTACCTTTAAATGAGACATTTTTCAAATGTATGAATCAAAATGAATTCTAATGTTTATGATATTTAGCGATATAAAAATCCAAAGATGATACAAGATCAGGAGAAAAAAGATATATATGTAATTTAGCCGCATAGAATTCAAATAAACAATCATAAATGTCCCATAATACTTTACATAATGTTATATTGTACTGCAAGTTGGTTTCAATAACTTCAAACTGACGCAAGACGAGGGCTATTGAATAACAATGTAGTTTTGGAGCCGTAGTCAAGAAACGATGACATCTAATATTGTGCCTTATTCTATAACTTCCACACCACGTCACTTTGTAACTTTACCTAATTTCATTTAAAAAAGCAACAACTCCCATTACTTCACAGTACCGGTCTTGTGCGGCATTAGAACTCGAACTAGATGAACTATCAGAGCATTAACAGCCATAAAATTCGTACCCATGACCATTCAACAACCACGACTTTTTGCCATATTGAAATCCATGTGTGTATATCAACTAGATGACCAAAGAAATATAATGTCAAAAATTTATATATTTAGATAATTGTACATTGCAACTTTCCTCAAAACAAATTCCTATAATTAGCGCTGATTATTTAATTCCAATACACAAGATGCGTTTTTGCTATGAGTGGTTATAAGAATGATCTCACTACTCCTGATGTAACTCACAAAACAATGATTTCTTTAAAATATATAAACACACACAAAAATTGATCAACAAACAAAAAAATGTTCATGAAAATGCAACAACTATACGGAAAATCACTATACTGAACAAGATAAATGTTGTTGATAATTTAAACACCACACATTGTGTGCGTTCGGATTAACAATACGTTTCAATGAATCAAAAAGAATAAAAACACGATTTTAAAAAGTAGCAGTAAGTTGTAAAAATACAAAAGAATCTACTTCATGGATTATATATATAAAAGCCCTAACACGACCTTGAAACTATACGGCGGAACGGAAAAGATAAAATAATACCATGAAAGGAAAAAACGTTCAATGATAAACGGTTGTAATATAATAAACTTTTATTTCCGTTAAACAACTCATTTCACTTCAGAAGAGACTTTTAAAAAGAACATTTTGGATTTCAAATTTAAAAAAATGACTGTTTTCACCCAACATATGGTTTTTGAAGTGAAACTAAATCTGAAACAATTTTTTTTAATAAAAAAAAAGATTCAAGAAATTTTGAAACTTTTCAGATCAATGTAAGAAAAAAATCCTCTTCAAAATGGTTGAAATCATATCAAAATTTATTCTCACGTTATCTCTCATCCTTCGAATTCTAAATCTTTACTTTTTTTCCCCTTAGAAAAGTCTGACAATAATGGAAAATAGTTAAATATAATCTTGCTCCAATTGTAAAATCCTTTCCCCACGTTTTATGCTCTCTGAAACAAAATCGAGCTTTATTTTTTAAAACTCAAAATGCTATTCATACATGCATACTTTTATTCATTGATTGATTGCTTATTTACGTCGCACTTAGAAGCAACACGAGGGCTATTGGCGAGGGAACTCGTTTAATACCTCCCTCTTAAAACTCCCACAAACTATTATTCAAAAACTTAGTGCATCATAAAATATTTTTTGAAAACAATGGGTGCACTAAAATAAAAACTTTTCGAAATCTGGCAGTTTTTACTGAAAACCTCTCTTATGTTATTTACAGACAATGGTGTACCAAAGGGGGTATGAACCGCATGAGCCTCTGATCAGAATGGGGTCAAGGGCTCCGAATATCCTTAAGTTATTAAATATATATTCCCTATATGTGGGAAAACAAAAAGGCACTTTGTAGTTTGGAAGGATGATTAAGTATATATGTGAAGTGTTTTTGTTTAAACGTTTAAGTTAAAAGCGCCCATGCGTAATTTTACAAAAGAAGTCAACGTTCGCATAAACTAGCTTTTTTTATATTATTATTACCAACAGAAAAGTTAAACAAATTTTTAAACGTCAAGTATTACAAATTAAAATGCTTTTATAAAAAATACTGATATGTTTGTCTTCTAAGTGTGATATACTATTTTCTTTAGTCTAGGATTATTTGAAAACAAAAAATGTGAGCTATTTAATTTTATTTGAATAAATGTTAATAATATATTTGTGTTGACACACACATTCTGTTTGGTGATCATTCCAATAATGGAGCCCCAGGGAGATTTCCGCCTAGGGTTCGATAGCTCTAGATCAATGCTGAAGGTCACACCAATGCTTACAGGTCAAATATTACATTACAGCAAACTGTACAAAGTTATTTAAAATTTCGATCCTTATAAAATCAGTTTTTGTTTTCATTAATGAAGCGATAAGCAAAGAAAACAAAGCATACAATCTGCTTATTCAGCCTAGCACGATCCACTTCGACAAAATGTGTCCCCTTGTTCATAAGAACAACCAAAAAATTATAATACACACACCAATGAAAGTAAAAGTCATGAAAGTAATTTGAGATTCCCCTACACACACACTACACGCTCATATCCTTCAGCGACCAACCATCTTATTTGCGAAGGCCAAGTTCGCATCAGTGAAGACGAATGAATAAGACATGCTGACACTTCCACGCCGATTTTCCACAATGACGCGGCTGCTAAGCCACCTGTCATAAGAAAAAGCAAAGTCAGAGGGGGAAATGCTCATCTGCGGTACTTTTAGTCTCTCACAATGCTATGAAAAATCCATTCTTTAACGACTTCAAAATTTCCGGCAAAACTCAAGAAGTAGGAAAAACACGTCTCTTTATTTGTTATTGCACAGACAATGCCAAAAAGAAAAAAATTTCCGGTTTCAGCAATTCATACACAGATTAAAGAAAACAGCTGATCTTTAAGCAACGAGCAAGTGAAAAGCTGCAGTCAAGAAGAAAGGTCAATGTTTTCAGAGCATTTTTTTTAAAGTTTAACAATGTCTCTTATTGAAAGATGGAAGGAAATATAAAAAGGGTTAATAAAATATGTTGCCTAAAAGAGGTCAAGAGACATTGTGGGGGAATCACGAATATTGACAATTATTTTCTTTTAAAAATTAAATGGTAAGAATTTATAATATTCTTGCAACAGGTCTGGTAAAATAACATGCACATTTACCAGAAATTCTCCGTATAAGAATAAATATAAATACTAGTTATGAACCTTCTGGATTAGAGGAGCTTGTGTAGAGGAGTTGTACACAATTGAGTTAGCCCCTCTTCATTCTAATAATATAAATCATGATTTTCATTCTGCAAAAGGGATTATTACAAGATCAGTTAACAACAATATAAGGATCTTAGTTCTATAAAAATAATTGGTTGATAATTTCTATTACAATTATTCCATCGAATGAGATAAAGAAAATTATTTTTTTTAAAAAAAAAAATCCAAATTTGTTTTTAGTAAAAGATTGGTCAGATTTAAGATATCGCCTCCTTTACGCCGACAAAACTAAATTAAGAAGTCCGAGAAATCACTAAATATAAACTTCTTATTTAAATTTCTTATCACTTTTAAAGATATCTTTTATATTAACAAGGCTTTAAAAAAAAAAAAAAAAAAAGAAAGAAAGAATATACTTGAAGAATTACATCACAACGCAATTCTTTCACATAGATCAGTACTGCAAAATAAGCCCGAAAGAAGAAACTGAACTCCCACAATATTTAAATGATGACGGAAATTAAATATTAAAAAACGGAATTATTGCAGCAATAAACTTCATAACAGCCTTACATAAACGCGAAAAATATTATTACGATCAAATGTATCAAAAAGTTGTTGAAAGTCCAGAAGGATTAAGAACACAAAACTGGATAATTTCAGACATCTATTAAGACAACTTAAAATGATAGCGTCCTTTCATTTTTAATAAAATAGCAGAAAATCAGCAACTAATTTATAAATATTAACTTGCTATTTTCAGTTAGTTTCTTTTTATACATTTTCTAGTTTCTTCGAATTATAAAAATTTGGTTACCATTACATGACAACACTATTCTCAATTATCAGATATACAGGGTTATTCTACGGTCTTGGAACAAACTGTCACACAGGTACAACTCATTAAAACATACATTTCTTGCATAGTAATGTGTGGATGCGTTGAGGCACAAACTGAAAAAATGAAACATCAAAAGAAAAACATTATTTATTCACATCATCGCAAAAAGATGCTTTGCAGCAATATTTAAATAAATGCTCAAAATTTAGACCACCAACAGTAATGTATGCTTGGTAACGCCTAAGGAGTGATAGGCAAACAGTTCCAAAGGTGACAGGTATTTCGCGCACACTTGCAGTCGAAATGGATAGCCGAGCAAACAAGGTCCTCAATTGAGTCAACTGGAGTCTCGTAAATGATAGCCTTTAGATGTCCCCATAAGTAATCGATGCTCCATAAATTTGACAATTGGGATGGTCATCGGACTGATCCACCAAGCCCAATCCATAGTCTCACAAATCCAACATCCAGGTAATTGCGGTCAATCACTTTGAAATGGATTGATCGCAACCTATACCATCATGCTGAAACCTCATTTGATTACAAAAGGCAGTCGGAAAACATAGCAGCAATTCTGGTAAAAGCACTTTTAGAAAAATACGATAACATGAGCTATTGAGTCGCGTTGGTAGGAGATATGGATCTATGAGGAAATCGTTCACAACACCCAGCCAAACATTTAGAGAAGCGTTTTTTGAATACATGTGAACGTGTAGCATGTGGATTTTCTGTTGCCCACAAGAGTATTGAGCACACTGAAAAGACCTTCTCGCGTAAAAGTCACTTCATTTGTGAATAGCACACAAGCTGGGAAATAAATGCTGCAACACACACTGTTATAAGAACCATTGGCAGAATTCTACGCGCAGAGGGTAATCACTTGCTTGCAAAGTTTGAGCTCTCTGAATACGGAATGGGGGCAAACGTTTTTCATTTAAGATTCTTCAAACGGTGGCTTGACTCGCATGTATACGGCATGTAATAGCTCATTTACTTGGGTGGGGTAATTTATATACAATGTTCAACAGAGTTTCTTTCAATGTTTGGATGTAATACAATTCTTATTCCAGTCCTTCCGCAAGAGTTGGCGATAAATGAACCATTTATATAAAAGTGACGATGCAAACGCTCAAACATTTTGTGGTTCGATAGACGCCTATTCGGAAAACATTCCTGATACAGCCGTAGCGCTGATCTGCCGCTCCACTGGCAGCATCTTACATTAGATGCATGTATGCCTTTTCACTTTTCGTAAAATCTCTCAGAACAGCCGAAAACACAGATGCAAATTACATTTTCCCACAGATGCATCACATCACGGATGGCCAGGCGCATTATAACCCTCTATCCGCAACATTACCAGCCAATCACAGTTGCCTAACATATATTACTGTTGGTGGTCAAAATTTTGGGAGTACTTTACGATGTTTTAAATAAACAATATTTTTATTTTCATGACTGCGCGTGTGTGTGTTCGTGCCTCACCGCGTCACTTCTGACCATTCATTCCTATCTAAAAAAAAAAAACACAGTTTGCGCATGACTGTTGAATAATCATCTATATCTCAGGATGAAATTCGAAGGAAAGGGAGAGATTAGAATAAAATAGTGTATCAAACTCAATATACCCAGTACTATCAACACTTAAATAAATCTTAAGCTTAATCAATGCAACATTAGCATCCAATTAAAAATTATATAAAAAATATATCAAAATGGGCCGACACAATAGCCTGTGAAATAATAATACATGAATGAAATTGCCAAAAAAATAACAAATTCCAGTTACATTAGTTTTTCTTCGGCTAATTCGAAAATGCGATGATTTGAGAAAAATATATTTTAAAAAAAATTTATACATAAAATAAATTTCAATATTTGAGAATAGAATGAATCATCGAAATTATTTAAATCTTATTTTCAGTGGCAGTGAGCGTGTGTTTTTAATCTTCCTTATTTTCTTTAATTTGAGACATATTTGAATGCGACTGTTTCCTATATGATTAATATAGATATATTATAAATCCAATGAGTTTTATTAATAGATTAATGCATATAAATATGAAAGCGCGGAACTATAAAGTCAAGGGTTATTAATATGTAAAATCCAACATAAAAACTAGACAATAACAATTAAAATATTTTCGTTTTAAATTTTTACTTATTAATGGTAACAATAAAAAAAATACAGTGTATAAATTATAAACTTTATAAATCAAGAGCGAATGTAAATTAGATCGGAGAGATCAGAATTTTATCTTACTAATATGTGCATACAATATATTAAAACCTCACATCATTACCCTGTGTCATGAGTAAAAACTCTAACAATGACATACGATTTTGTCCTTTTCCCCCAATCAAAATTTTTGTTATACAACAAACCATTGGCAGAGTTCCCATGGAACAGGGAGACGCCAAGGAAAATTGATTATTTTCATTTAAACCTGGAAATTAGTACAGGAACTTGGAAAATGGTCAACTCGCCTATAGCAGTAGCAAATAAAATACATTTAAAATTTAGGACGCATTAATCCGATTGGACGGCACAAAATAAAAATAAAATATAATTACATCAATAGGATTTTTTTAAACATGTTATATTTTCTAGCAAACAAGGAAAATAATGAAGGGAGAAGTTAAAAATATATACAATAATTTTCTCTCCAATTATACATTTCATGGATTAGTATTTATACAAGAAATTTTTATGAAAAATTATAATATTATATATGACGGTAAATCCATATATGTATAAATATATATATGACAGTAAATCCCATTAAAAAAACCGAATGTTTTAATTGTAATATTTATCACTAATAAGCCCCTTACAAATCCCTGATATACTGACAAGTAAGAATAATGGCCAAGAATCATCTTCAAAGCTTAAAGAATTTTACAGAAGGAGAGTAGTAGATTTTAAACATATAAAAGCGATCATAAACATAAAAAAAAACCTCTAAAAAACCAAAATAAGTTTACAAAAATATAATTCCTAAAACTAGAAGTAAGAAACCTTGCACTGATTTGACCGTCGTATGACATCAACGCATTTACATTAGAATGTAACGCATATGTTCTAGATAAGAGTCATATGTTGCAACCAAAATAAGACAACCCAAAATAAACTAAAGGCACTGACCAAACCGATTATCGAAATCTACGAAATTAGATCCAGTCTAGCTGAAGTTACCCAGTTGGCAAAGGCCCAAATCTTAATTGTAGTGTTCCCCCCTCTCCCCGTTACCTTAGCGTGCTATCACGACACACTCCTCGACCAACAAGAATGAAAGGATGTCGCAGTTGCCCCACGTGATTTTCGACTCTGTCAACAGCGGGGAGGGAGGAGGGGCTGTTTAATTTCCTCTCTTCCAAGCTTCAACAACGCAGTACAATAGACCGGCACATATCAAAACATCGACACACGGGCGACGTATGTTTGGTTCTTTCCGCACTGGTAATATGGGCAGGGAGGAGAGTTGAAAACAACAGCAAATAATTGTGACAATGTGCGAGTACAGAATTTGGAAACAGTTCAAGGAAATATTGCTTCTAATACTGAGGCTAAATAAAATATTACAGGGCCCATCCTAGGTCTAAAAAGAGGGAAGTGTATAGGTTAAAAAATTGGGTATAACATCTCATTTTTAAAAAAGGGCGAATTTTTGGATTAATAAGAAAACTAAAGGGGGGGAGGAGGTTGCTTTCATGCAATAATTGCTAACAAATATTAAATATTTCTGTAATATTGGCGATCGAGGTGAATTGTTTAAAAAAAGGGGGACGGATGAAGTGAATTAATTTAATTTCAAAATACAAGAAGAGTTCCCTGAGACTCTCAACTCGAATTAATCCTATTGACATTAACGTGAATTCGAAATTAAATATTTTATTTTTGCCTATACTAGAACTTGAAATGGTACTACACAGGGAAATATGACTAATGAAATTGGCGAACATAGAAAGGGAATAATAACGTAAAATGAACAGAGCTGACAAATTATTAGCAAACATTCCTTAACATATTCATTTATGAAATTTCTAGATATTTACATTAAGATTGTAAATGAGATGCAAATAATTACAATAGAAGTTAATAATTGGCTTTATCAAAACAAAAAGGTATAAAACAAACAATTAAACAAAGAAATATATTAAAATTGTCGGTATGTTTCTTTATCATAGACAAAGATCGAACCCGAGACGTACTAAACTGCAGTTACATATTTTAACTAAATGAACAACCAAGAGGAAAAATTTTTTATTACACACTATTCAAAAATGGTAAAGTGATTCTTGAGGGCATGAGAATATTTTAAGATATATATCGATTGACTGTTCATTAAGAAGAAGCAATGCGAGGGCTATTGGTGATGGACAACGTAGTTTTGAACTTCGGTCCAGTGACCAGGATGACACTCGAGCTGGAAACCCACACACTAAATTTCCACCCTACGCCAACGTTAGTACAAGGAGCCTCGACAAATGTAACATGCATCAGCCAGGTATGTGGCGGGTTTTTCGTGGCATTCAGGACTCGAAGGAAACATCAATGCCCAAAAAGCTCGCGACCATGACCACTCGGCAGTAATAATTATTGTGATTGTTTATTAATGACGCACTGAGAAGCAACACCAAGGCTATTGGCGAAGAACCTCGTAATTTCGAACCTCGGTTAAGTGACGAGGATGACACCTAAGTTGGCATTTTCCTCTCCAAACTTCCACACCACGCCAACGAAAGGACTTGAGACCTTGACAGATTGAACGTACATCAGACCCCGCTACATGGCGGGTTTTCAATGGCTTCAAGGCTCAAACCCACGACTCGACGAAATGCCGGCCGCAAATCAAGATCTGGAATGATGCTGACTGAGGACGTATAGTGTTTAGCGACGAATTCCGCTTCCAAATGTGTCCTGACAATCATCGAAGACGTGTCTGGAGGCGCCCAGGGCAACGTGCCGATCCTGCTTTCACTATTGCACGCCACAGGCCCTCAACCAGGAGTTATGGTCTGGGGTGCCATTTCCCTTGATAGCTGGACCCTTTTGGTCGTCATTAGAGGCACAGTGGTACGTCGACGACATTCTGAGACCTGTTTTGGTACTCTGGCCTTATTTTTTAGCACGATAATGCCACAGCACATACGGTACGTGTTGCTATGAACCGTCTTACAGCTTGTGAAACACTTCCTTGACCAGCCAGATCTCTTTGTAATCGAGCATGTCTGGGATATGATGGGAAGGCGACTGCATCTACCAGGGAATGTTGATGACCTAGCCCGACAATTGGAGCAAATTTGACAAGAAATACGGCAGGAGACTATCAAGGAGCTTTATCACTCTATGCCACGTCGTGTGGCAGGTTGCATCCAGGCTAGAGGCGAGTCAACAACTTATCGAGCTCATTACTTTGTAACCATGTAACTCTGAAATAAATAATTCAATTTTTCTGAAATTTTAATCATTTTGCTATTCTGTACATATTGTTCCTATCCGCCAATTTTTGCCTCCATCGGACAACTCCTTCCTGGTGCGTCGTTTTTTTGTTATAGAGTGTATATACATACATACATATATTATAAATACATATACAAACACAGACATATATATATATATACATACATAGACATATATGTGTGTGTGCATATATATATTTCTTTAACACTTCAGAAGTAACAACGCTCTCCAAGTGACAAATAAATGACCATTTTTCCCTTTTCAAATACTTTCCCTTCGGTCGGAATTCATTTTTCTCGTATGTTAAAAACACACGCAAATAAAACACTTTTTCAACAAACTTAATTTTCTTCAGAAGGATATTCGAAAAATATCGTTTGAAGCATCTAGAAAAAATATATATCACTCAAATGTTTAACAAAGTGTTAATCGAATACAGAAATAAAATGCAAATTTTGATTTGATTGCTTATCAAAGTACATTTAGAAGCATCACGAGGGCCAATGGCATGGACCTCGTAATTTTGAACCTCGCTTAAGAGACGAAGATGACATCTGAGTTAGCACCCCACTCTCTTTACCTGCATACCTTCTCTGTAGGTGAGGACTGTGAGCCCCGACAGCTTTAATATGCATCAGTTTCGCTATGCGATGGTTTTTAGAGGCATCAGGACTTAAGCCCATGATTAGACAAAGCTGGCTATGCGCCCGCAATCGGCTACCACGGTTGCATTTAAATTTTGAGTTATAATAATAATTTCTTTCCAATTAATTAAAAAAAACAGAATTTAAACAAATGATATGTGAATCTATGTTTATTTTTACTTAAGGAAAGTCATTCCTTCTAACACACTGTCATCACATACATTAAAATAAGAAACAAATAAAAGCCGCAAGAAAAAGTATTAACCACAAATTAAATATCCCTGAGCGTCAATTCGAAAAATATCATTTAAAAAACTATGAAGAAGAAAAAAAAATTTCCGACACGCACAGTACAAATTAATTGGCGCTATGCAGCAATTCTATCTTCACCGTGCCTATCAATTTCAGTAAGTTGTTTTAAGACTTGTCGACAGACCGTTCAGATTTTTCTCAACAGCCTTCACACAAGCGAACAAACCTCCGGGGAGAAAATGCATCGAGCGAATGTCACTATCTTACTTTTTTTTTTTTTTTTTTTTTTTTTGTAAGCCAGGTAGTAGGATAGATGGAACGAAAAAAACATCACCCTCTCCTTTAATTGTGTCAGGAGCTACGCCAAGTGCTTCGAGGCCTTGTCGTAACAATTTTTGGTGAAAGAAAGTGAGATGCAAGAAATCTACCAACACTAAAGACTGGTCTGACAGAATTGACATAACCTATATAACAAAAACTAATAACCAAAAGAAAGTTGGAGAATTGCAGTAATGGTCCCTCCTACCAGTATACGCAATGGATAGCTTGCGGCTTTAATTGCAAACAGTAAGAAGACGAGATGATGAACTATACACAAATACACAAGCACTTACATATATATACAAATTAAAATATTAATTCAAAATCAACCTTTAAAGTTTAAAAAAGCACACATGTTAACAGTTAAATAAGTTGTTGTTTTAAATAACAATGATAATTAACAAGTGCTGAAATTGAGTAAATAATAAAGATATTTGGTACACTTTTTGTTAATTAATTTGGAGCTAGAATTACTCAGAACTACGAACAATGCACCACGGCGGAGGTGATGCCTTATTTATTTCCACACCACACCACACCACGAGAGGAGTTTGAGGCTCGGTTGGTTTCCCAGACACGTAAATTTAAATCGTATGAAAAACGTTTAAAATATATGAACATGCTGTACAGTCCACAACTGAGTGGTTTCCCTTTAACATATTTAAAATTTCATTCATTAAATATGGATAACTGCACTCACCCCCCTTCCTACACAGTTTAATATATTTTTTACTCAAAACTGAATAGAAAAATACTTCTTTATTTTGCTTAGAAATTCAGAGAACAATTCTTGTAATTTAACAGCATTCAACACAAACAAAATGTGACTAAAGATCTTTGTAATAGTACTATTTTTGAAAGGATAAACTAAACAATTTTATTGAGCGAGAAAGATACGAAAAATTTTATTCACATATAACATGCAAAACAAAAGTATTCGTTCCATCAAACATATCTGCAACCTAGACATAATTTAAAAAAAAAAAAAAAAAAAAATCTGTTCTCTTCAAACATTTCAATGTTTCCTTATATTACCTTTTATCTAGCTTAAAACTACTATTAACTAATATGCGTACGATTTTCCGAAATTCTCCGGAAAAGTCTAATTCACAGACAAAATCTTATCCAATAAAATTTCTTACTTACATCCTTTTAATTTTATTAAAACATATAAAGAAACTTAATCATGCTTTGAAATCCGATGTAGACTAACTATAGGGGCCCCCCCCCCCCCCAAAAAAAAAAAAAAAATCACAATTTATAAACAACGCGGATAATTTTATATTATTCAGTCTAAAGACTTTAAACTTTTAGTAGAAATTTTCATAGTATTTAAGGTTACAACATAATGATGCTCACTCTTAACTCGATAGAGATTCCATTCTCAGCAACATGGAACATTTCACTCAGTGTTTATTTTGGTTTCTTTTTTTTTCCCCCTTCAAAATCCTTTTCTTACTTTACTTAACTTTTTACTCACATAATATGATATGATATATTACCTTAATAACAGACGAATTTCTTATTATAATCAGACTTCTTAATTTCAATTGTAGCATATCAATTTTTCAAAATTGGCTCCAAACTGAACATGGGGAAAAAAAACATTTTAATTTGCAATATTGAAACTGGAATTTTTAAGCATATCATTCCACGGTAAGATAACCATATTCGTGAATACAATGTAAAAGTACGAAGAGAAAAATGCAAAATTTTGATATCAGAGATAATAAAGCTTTTTTTAAAAAAAATTCGCATTTTTGCACCTTTCTAATAATATTAAAACCAGAAGCTGCTACATAGGAACTACGAAATAGTCAATTCATAACATCACACGAATCAATATAACAAATTTTGCGCAATAAAATATTAACAGATAAATCTGGGTCTTTATGTTACTTTAATACGAATATCCTCTAATTTTTTAGTAGAATTTAATCCTAAAGTTTAGTTTAGCTTTTATTAACATCGTATTAGAAGCAACACGAAGGCTATTGGCAACGGACCTCGTAATTTTGAGCCACGGCCAAGTGACAAGGACGACACTTGAGATGGCACCCTCCTTACCTAACTTCCACACCACGCCTTGGGGAGGACTTTGGGCCCTGACAAATTTAACGTGCATCAGCCCCGGCTACACGACGAATTTAATCCTAAAATACGGGAGGATAGGAAGAAAAACATACGGGAATCTCAACAAACAATCAAATAAAACTAAATGCCGGAAAATTTCAAGCCTCGCGCGGTTGGGGAACAAAGAATAAACCCACATCACACAAAAACTATTAAGGCTCAATAGTGTTTAAAGTGCAGTTTTCGTTATTTTACATGGCGATTTTCGGAGCTAACAAGTCCCAAACAGCGATCAGGAACCACAAAAGATCGGCTTTTCAACACCCAAGTTTTACCGCGACCTTTTAAAGATAGATTTAAAAAAATTTCTAGCAGATATTTTATATATCTGCGAAGGGAAACATTATCTAGCATAATAATTTTTGGATCAGCTCTCATAAATTTGCAATGGTTATTGACATAATTCCATTTTCCCAACACTACAGATGGCATGACAAGCTCAGCATACCCAAGACAAAAAATATTTTATTTGACAACTCGACATCAATTTTTCCACAATGACAAATCGAGACGATTTCTTCGAAATTTCGTTTTCCGTGGCATTCAAATCAAATGCAAATATCGTAAGTCACAGAGGGCGAAAACTAAAAAATGAATAATTTTCAAAACTTATCCGATTATTCGGTTCCTGGTTCAGCGAAACTAATCGATCTGTCTGACTCAAATATCTAATAATACGTAGACAGATTTTCAGACTGCAAAACCACCGACAGAAAAGCTCGAAGTAAACTAAAAATCAATAAAATGTAGAAGCAAAAATTCATCAAATATAAACCCGTAACTAATCCAAATAAATGAGTCAGCGTAAAGTAAAATATTGAAAAACTTGGAAAGAATATAATAAATGATAAAAAGCAGATGTCAAGAGACATTTATTGACGGGGTAGCGCAGAAAAAAAGGGGAAGAACTAAGATAATTGACTATGTATTTTATATATTTTAAAATGTGACGGATATACAGTTAAATATGAACACACACAAACATATATTGCTTTCACCTATTTCATTAATTCATTTAAGACCGCGGCCCGCCGCCGGGGGGGGGGGGGGGGGGGGGGGGGGGGGGGGGGGTAAGACCTCCCCACCAATTCGTTAAAAGTCAGGTGAGTGCATTCGTGGAAGAATAAAACTAGCCTACAATTGTATAACTCGGAGAGAAAAATCAAGCGAGATCTAACAAAACTAAACCCAAGACAAAACGATTGCTGAAATGATTATCAATCCACTTAAGCTTAAAATGGTGTTAATTACGAAACCCTGAAGATTTTCCCATAATGATTCTTCAACTCGTCTACTCAACATTTGACGATTCCTTTCTAGAATGGAAAGATAAGCGAAGTGAAGGATATTTTAACAGCATGACCTTCAGAAACTTTAACCTTAAACTTAACTAAGTGTTAAACTGTAACTAATCGTTTGATTCAAAGACTAGAAATTAAAACAAGTATATTTTCATATTTCTTTTATTTATTTGGAACAAAATAGCGTGAATTAATAGAAGTACTAGAATATTTCAATTGAAAAATAGAAAAGAAGTAAAAATTAGAGTTTGCACTCTAGGCAGATGTTAGCGCTCTCTACAAATAGCCTTGTTGCAGTAGTTGCATACGTATTCTGTCATTCTGCTTTTCCGAAATGGACAGAAAGTTCGAATTCTGCGCTTAGTTTGTCTCAATTTTAGTCGAGTCTTTTAGGGGGGGGGGGCGCTTTAAATTCTCAAAATATCTTCAATATTTATTTTGATGAAGCGTCGCAAACTTCTGCACATTACTACTACACATTTGACAATTGGACGATGATTACAGCAAATCTCGAAAAGTAACAAGCAGTCCAGCTACGCTTATCACCTTCGGACAATTCATTTCATTGGTTCTGACGGTACTTCGAGTGAGGTGGTGGTGCGCGAATAACGGGAACATCTCGAATTCGCAAAACTGGCATGAGTCGGTAATCTTTTAGAGGATTGTTTAGTTGTATAGGAAGGAAAGTCGTTAATGACTAGCTCTAGAGTAGAAGTTAGTCATTAACTCAGATATTACAAGGAGTTAAGTCTCAGGAGTTAAGTCTAACTCAGTCAATATATGTAGCTAAATAAAACATTTGTCTCATAAACAAAATTTTGAAATTCACGAAGAAATACAGAAATGAGGAAGATGAAAAAGTTTGTGGGGTATTGGAAAGAATTTTCTCGGAATCCTTATCTTGATATCGATTAAAACAGATAATGAGCTGATCCTATCTGTTTATAACTTTAACAGGGATGAAAGTCTCGTCTTTATACAGAAAGTCCAGCATTCTTACAAACACTATTAAGTGAAGTTAATCAATAACACTTTTCGTTAATCAATAAAACAATAATATAATGCTTGTTATAACCAACAGTCAGTACTAGTTATAAATATGAAGAATAGTTCAGTGTATATGCCGAATGAAATGTTTAAATTAGCAAATACACTGAGCTATTCTTCAAAAATAATCCGTTACTTGTACATTACATTACTTGAAAGGGAACGAAGAATAGTACAGTTATTTCATTCCATTTTGCAAAGTCATAAAAATAGAAGTAACGTACTCGGTAAATGAAATATTGAACCCTTCCGGTCCGTGCAAAAACTGTGTTAACGAAACGAATGAGAACTGCAGTGCTAAGTGAGAAAACAAAATCTTATTCGAACTTAATTTTCAAATAAAAGAGTTTAAAATATTTGATATTCTATACATAAGGAAACGTTGATTGGCATAATGAGTTCCACGTTGTTTCAAGCTGACAGTTTCCATTCGTTATTCTTCACCAGATAAAGTTTCATAACGAAGAAACATTGTCATATCAAAAACATTTTTTTAAAAGTATTACAAAGACATTAAATAATCAGAGCTTTGATTGAAATATACTCATTTCGGTTCAATCATTATAATGTTCAACTATTTGGATAGTATTTAACTATGAGAAAGAGAGATTAGAATCTTTAAATGAGTGCATTCCTAAAAATCGTCTCATCTTATCTAATGATCCGTGATTTGAGAATAAGTAATCACCTATATTACCGAATTTACTGACAATTCAAACAAGTTAATTTAATAATTTTCCAGTTTCAGCGGAAAAACTGTCAGCATAAAAGAATTTAAATTATCCGAAAAATTGACTGGAGAAGAAAATTATAGGAAAATAAAAACATTTAAGCAAATTTTTTACTCGCTAATCTAAATATTTCGCTCGTTACCAATACAATGCTATTCATAAAAATAAAAAATTCACAGCATGCCTGGCACTCGCCAGTCTATTCCTATTGTATGGAAAATAAATATTGTTTTTTAGAAGAAATAAAATATTTTCAAAAGTATAATAGTAACAAAAGGTAACAAACGCACAGTCGGTTGCCAGGCCGATAAAGGACGCTAAAGAATTAAATAGTTTCATTTAAACAGATGCTTTTAAGGATATCCGTCCTAGACACTGAAAACGTCACCAATGAATGCGGAATGACGAATTTAAGGAGGTTTGATTGTACAGGGTGCGGCAGAGGAACCGACTGATTTTTAAATGGCAGTAGCCACGTGCGTGACAGACTGATATGACCTTGAGCATTAAGGTTTAGAGATAAGTTACATCGCACTTATATGCTTTTCATCCTTTCCCATTTAAGCATTAAAGTATGCCACCTTCCGGTTTTAAAGTTTGCAGCTTCCAAGCATAAGAATATTTGTAAAGATGTGATACAAAAATAACGATAAATTGGTAAGTCTTTAACACGGTCAGATGAAAAAACTACATGTATGTTGATATCTTAGTATGTTTACCTTTAAACAAAATGAATTATTATTTCCTACTCGTGTTGCTTTTCCCTTTCCCAAAAATTGTTTTGACTAAAATGGGCAATAAAAATCTTGTAAAAACATGAGAGATGCAAGTGCTACATTTTTTTTAATTCATATATATTCACATCTCTCTCACTCTGTCATTCATACATTACAATTTAACTATTTATTACATTTCAATAAATGTTTAAGCCTTAGGTGTGATTCGTCCATAATATAAGTGTCCTTTGTATCTTTTCTAAACTAACTTTCTCTCATTAACTCACAGACGATTACCACCAAGACTTTTCTAATTAGCTTCAAAAACTGAAAGATTGTAATGAAGGTGAATAATTATAATTCTATATCTATCCTATTTTCATAAAGGCATAATAAAATAAACCGTCATAAAATAGACAATTTTTTCGGGGGAAGGATCATTTCGATTAAAATTACTCAAGAGTTTTTAAAGGACTGCTGACGATGAATGAGTGAGTGAGTGAAAGTTGAGGTTAATGGAGCAAGAGCCAAATCTGGCAACAGTGAATATCTATCATCTGCACACGAAATATTAATTTATTAGTTAAGTGAACGTCACACTAGTAGCAACACGAGGACTATTGGCGACGGATTTCTAAATTTTGAACCTCGGTTAAGTGACGACACTTGAGCAGGAATCATCTCCTAATCTAAACGTTAGGGGGAAAAAATGGAAAAAAGTAAAAACTGGTTGACAAGAGGGGTCGGAAACAGAAAAGGATCGCTAGGATATTCATCTGTGCGTCAGTCCTGTTTACCAAAGACAGTACATCCCCATGAGAAAGAAAAAGATCACTAGGGTATCTCGAGGTAATGATGCCCGTACCTAAAAGATGGTAAATCTCCGAAAGACTGCTGACAAGGAAACTTATTACTCAAAAGATCATAATCAAAGTCATGATCAGAGAATCAGATCATGATCAAAAAACAAACACAACAAAAATATGAATAGGTATTACACACTCCAAAATTAATCAGACCATACGAGAAATTTTAGAACTTATTATACTGAACATACAATAACCCCGTGATTACACACAATATTTGGTTGATACTACAGAATTAGAACAGATAAAAATGTGTATATAATTACAGAAAATATATAATAAAAATAATACTATTTTAATTTCCGTTTTTTCAAATATACGCTCAACAACAGAACCTATTTTTATGGCTATTGATAATTCAAATTCAGACCTAACACTTGAGTTAACCACCTAATTTGAAGCAGTCGCTCACTTCTTGAATACTTCATTATTCGCTATACTTCTCACTTCGCTGTTAATGGTAGGCAAAGTTATCTGAATGACAAATTTTACTAACTACAACTTACAACCCCAGTATTCTAAGTTTAAAAAATGACTAGTCATCGAATGTGACTATATGCAGAAAATACTTGAAAATCCTAATATTTCATCTCGTGCAGCTCTGTTTCGGAAACACAACGTTTACAATTCGAACAAGAAAAGAAAAAAACAAAGAAATAACTGTAAAAAATGATTTTAACAAAATGAAAGACAAAAAAGTAAGACAAGAAAAACACGGAACATGTTTATTGTGCAAGTTGATCATTATATCCGTAGATCATGGAGTACCAAAGAGTGTATGCGACCAACTAGTCAACATGTCCACAAAAACAGGAGGGAGAGAACTTAGGACAGCTTCATTCTATTCTGAGAAATCAAAATAAATCTGTTCATAACATCTTTCGTGACACGGGATAGCAATCATGTCTGGAAATGTGCCTTTGTCTAGAGTCGTCTTTTGATGCTGCTCATTATCATTATTCAAAAAAGGAGAATAGAGATTTCGCTTATCTTTTTCACTCAGTACGGGTATACAAATAAAAACTGTGAAAGGCAAAAACAGAAATGAAACATACGCAAAATAAATGAGATCTCAGAAAAATGATAAACTTTTACATTGCCTTTAACGCATTCTGAAATGGTTCGGTTTTGTAGAACTTTATGAAATTTTGGTCTACACCGCGAAAAATTCAAATCTTTTAATATTAAATGGACTGAATTAAAGGGAATTTCCCATCGCAAGTATATTTTTTTACAAATGTGGCATTGGTTTATTACTTAATTGAAAATTTTACTTTATATCCTACATTCAAAACTTTACAAATGAGAACATTGATTACTTTATAGATTAATCGTTGAATTAGTCTATATAATCACACACGAAATCGTCGAATTCATAAAATTTTCTACAGTTTTGACACGTTTCAGCTGGGTTTTTTTTATTTTAATTTAAGATTTCTTTTCAATTTCTCATAATTATAAGGTCTTAACATTTTTCTGAATTCTAAAACAATGGTTTATTTTCCTGTCTTATGTCTGGCATAATACGAATAAAGTATATTGAACATGAAAATTCACTGTTATTAAATGTAAACAAAAAAAAAAAAAAAAAAAAGATCTGAACAACCAACAAATCGTTTAATATTGTCAAACTTACGTTAAATTTTATAAATTTCATAAACAACATCAATGACATCGCTTGGTATATGATAATATCTAAACCACATAATATGACAAAGTCTATTTTTTTTACAGCAATAAGGCTTTCAAACTATAAAATTGATTAATATTTTTCAGTCGTTATGAATGAGATATAATTTATAAGTATGCCCTTACGTTTTAATATCTTGTTCTGTTCAAATTATCCTTTGATATCCATTGTTCTAACACTCCATTTTTTTTTTTGCAAAGTCATCGTAATTAAATCAACTGCTAAAGTTTGAGACAAAAAGGGGAGGGGGATTAACGGAACTTGACAAGAAATAAATATGTAATACCGTACAATCGAGAATGTGTCACTGTTTAACTACGCAAAATTTTGCGAACTAGGATTACTTAAAATGTTAGAATGAGGTACAATTAATTATACCCAGCACTCGCAATATTATATTTTTTAAATCAAAAAGTAACGACAAATATAATATTTACAATTTTTTTTTTCTTTTTAATTTTACAGTGTTGAAATAATATTGCTATTTATATCTTCAACTAAGCATAACCTTATAGCGTTGTCATAGCTCGTGTAAGTTACGAACATGGAAACTTCCAGCGCGCCGTTTTAATGACGCTGATAACTCTGGTCATTAGACCTCTTCAGAGAAGCTCAACTATTGGGGGCATTGTGTGTTGCACTTTTTGGATAATACATCAATCTTTTTTTTTAATTGAGGAGAAAAGGCAGATTGTTAGGGTAACGCTCTATCGCTATTTAGAGAAGTGATTTTAGCTTTTAAAGACAAGATACGAGAAGCTTGGCAATTTGACTGAGAGGCTCCAACGGGATAACAGCACCACTCTTATGGCGTGAGGATCTATGAAGTCCCAAAAAAACTTATACTAAGACACCTTATCTCCCCTAGACTGTGGTGACGTCTTTGTAACCAAAATGTCCACCAGACATCTCAGCGTTTATAATTTCTTACTCAACATGCCTAAGAAGATATTTTTGTTAATGTAATACGCGGACACCATAAACTGAGCATGACATAGCAGTAATAATGTAGTAAGAAGCTTATAAGTGGATTATGAAAATGTTTAGTCATGGGACAGTGCATATACAGAAACGGTAAATATTTAGATTAAACTCAAAAACAAAAGTTATAAAACAGCGTTCAATTTACATTAAAAAAAAGCATTTTTATTATGTGCTACTTAAAAAAAAGGTTATTCTAAGTATTTACAGTCTGCCCCCTTTAACATATAAATTTTGTACAATTGATCTTTGGGTATATCTATGCATAAAATACCCAACTAACTCATTCTTACTGGTATTTAGCAAAAGGTTTGTTTGAATTTACTGAGTTCCCAAATTAGTTTAGTTTTTATTAACGTCGCACTAGAAGCAATACGAAGGTTATTGGCGACGGACCTCGTAATTTTGAACCTCGATCAAGTGATGAGGACGACACTTGAGCTGCCCCCTCTCCTAACTTTCACACCACGCCAAAGGGAGGACTTTGGGCATCGACAGATTTAACGTGCATCAGCCCCGGCTACACGACGGGTCTTCAGCGGCCAAGGATCGAACCCATGACTGAACGAAAACCGCCGGCCACTAATCCGAAACCATGACCACTAGGCTACAGCGGCCACACTGAGTTCCCTAAATTCTTAGACAAAATTGTTTCGTGCAACATGTGTCCCTACCCAAATCAAATTCTTAATGTTAGTTTGTTTTACTGACGTAAATACCATATTTCGTAAAGATACGTCAAATACTTGTTAACTTACAAATCTTTTTTTTAAAAGGAAAAAAAACTTGCAAATTTCACATATATTTTAATTCTTCAATTTTTTTTTTTTTTTTTCTTTCTTATACCTCATTAGGAAAATTTAACCATTTTTGAGATCTTAAAAGAGCCCAAGTAAATTAAAATAACATTCATGCTATTTATTTACTTACTTTTATTTAAGGGAAAATATAAAACAAAATCCTGCAGCATATTGAGTTTGTGTGTGTGTGTGTGTGCCTCTTTATTTTACCTCATTCTCTCGTCATATAAGTGCAAAATAAAATTGAGGATAGAATATAGCAACTATATTTAAATATCTAACCAATACATCCGGCACACAGAAGCCGCAAATAGAGAAAAATCCTTTCTATTAATGAACAAATAAAATGCGAAAGTTAGCGTTTGAAGGTCGGTTGCCAGATAACAGGTACTGTTCGTTGAAAAGAAATATCGTAGTAGTAGCAGTGCTTTCATGTAGTCACATGTACAGTTTCTTTTATGAGAAATTGAATAAAAAGGAAAATATTAGTCTGAAACCAGTTTAGAAATCCACATGTCGAGTTTAAACATTAGATTCATATTTCTGAAAATTTATTTTACCAGTCCGGTTACAAGGAAACGCAAATAAATAAGTATCACGCCTCGAGATTCAGAATTCAGTGGTGCATGAAAAGTTGAAAACGTATCGTTTAATGGATGTTTATTCGCACACATTTTCTCTCCTGTCGAAAAATAAGTATTTTATTTCCCCAAAAAAAGTTTAAAGCAGGAAATTTGTATCAGATATGTGTAAGAAAACTTAACTCCTTTGATTTGCGTAAATAAAACTTCAATAAACGCATGATGCACTTTATTCAACAAACAAAAATTAAGCAGTGTTTGAGTAAAATTCTATTCAAGGTTAGTTTTAGTTTCTTATTTTGTTCATCGATCAGATATATATATATATATATATATATATATATAAAAGATCGTATGTTCGCTAGAGATATTTTTATTCAGTAAAACCAACAATGCTGATCAAGTATTATTTTGTTTTCGATATAGATTTCTAAATAAATATTCAACTGAAACGATATATCTATACGCTAAGCTGCTTCATTACAAACTTAGAATAAATTATTTCATCAAATATTTTTTTCACAAAAAAAATCTAAATTAATTTTAAGAATTCAAGAGCTATAAACCTAATTTATATACACCGGTTTTTTTTTTTTAATGACATTGATTAAATTCCAGGCCACCAATTCGATACAATTAATAAGAATCTAAGAATGATGGGGAGGGATAAATCAAATTTACGTAGGAATTTATACTTGTAACTCCTTCTTACACTAGAGGGCGGCACCAATCAGTTATAGTTTTTTTTTTTAACATCGTACTAGAAGCAACACGAGGACTGTTGGTGACGGACCTCGTAATTTTGAACCTCGGTCAAGTGACGAGGACGACACCTGAGCTGGCGCCCCCTCTCCTAAACTTCCACACCACGCCAAAGGGAGGATTTTGGGCCCCGACAGATTAAACGCGCATCAACACCGGTTACACGGCGAGTCTTCAGTCGACGCCAATCAGATCACTGTTGCGCTGCAGTACGAATTCTACGAGGATAACTTCCTGACATCAGATGCCCAGCATCGGCCGTGATGATTGGACGCACTATGTGGTGATAGTCTTAAATTTATTAAATATGCTTAAAATCACCATAGTTTAAATTTATAATTAAATATTTCTGTACAAACCATATTTTATATTTGAATTAAATAACTTTATATAAAATTCGTCTCTTTATTTGAATCCGAAAAAATCCTTAGATATAAAGAAACTCTGGTCATTAACCTCCACTTGAGTGGAATACTGCATTTACTGAACCATTTAATTGCTCTAAAATGTTAAAAGCATTGAAATATCATTTTTTAAGCAAATGCATTATTTGTTCATATTTTACACAAGAGGAAGATTTAAAAAAATAAAAATAAACGAGAAGTGTTAAAAATGAAAACTTAGAAACATGAAAGCGCAATAATATACTCAAAACAGAACAACCTTGTAAGCATATGACATTTATATAAAATAACATCGTTGAAATATTTTGCAGCCCAAAGACTAATTTAATAAATTTATTTTTATAGATGTACTTGAAAAAGCAGAAAATACATTAGAGTCCCTATAAAAAGCTCTATATCAAAACTAATTATATGCGACAATCTAAATATCTTCCTCAGAACTGAACAAGAAACTAGTTAACTACCGTACGCATGGGAAATTACTTGCATAAAACACGCAAGCCATTTAACTCGTCCTTCAAATGTAATGTAGGTAAACAGTGACAAACAGAAGTCATCGCCAATGCCAAGTGTAGATTTTCTACCTGATATACGGATACAATGTTACCTTTCACAGTTGGAAGTAGGCGTAATTATAGAAAAACAAGCTATTTAAAGAGACGATTAAAGCGCACTTGAAACGAACCTAGATGAAAAGGCACATCTTCAACCCTTCTTGGCGTCAATGTCGATCTTGAAATGAAAGTGTAAAACTAGAAGAAAAGATGCCGACTTTGGCTGAAGAACTGCTGACGAGGAGAGTTCAGAGGCAAGCGTATCCTTTCGTATTAGGGCATTTCACTGAGGAAGTATCCCTTTGTTTACAATGTATCTCTTCCTTTCTAACAAATTAACTCGTGAAACTGATCTCGCAAAGAATAAAACATGAGATTCAGCTTACCTCGAGACTGCATTGGCACTGGCACAGCCATGGTGAAGTTGCGTGAATGCACGCGGCGTATGTTTTCTTAATTAGTTCTAAACCGTATTGATGTTTTCATGAATGATTGCATAAATATATGAAAATGTAGGCATGCTATTTATTCATACCATCTTCAACTAACAGATCCAAAGCCTGAAACACTTTTTTTTTTATTGGGAAAAGGCACCAATATAATATTTATTCTGACTTATTAACGTTTTAAGAACATACATTTTACTTATATATGATTGAATGAATTTATTTTTCCAAGTGTACAATAGATTTCATATTCCGTCTAACCAAGTTAAAAATTCATTTAGGATTTCAGGAGCAAACTATCGAGTATTTGTACTGTATTTTTTGAAATTTTAAGAGCTCATTATCGTACAAGGGTTTATATCTTAAAATCATACCAAGTGCTTTCAGTTCGAATTTAATTTTCCAACATTAGGAAAAGAGATAGCTCTAAGAATGTTTCGAAAGTTATAAATCAAAATAAAAGATATGAAACATAACAATATGTGATGAAAATTTTAGTTTATGAAGAAATATATATGAATACAAGGATTTCAAAAACCAGTAAATGCTAAAGTTCTATTATGCCAATTATATGCTTATAATTACAGATTATAATTTTTAAATATATCAGACTTAGGTGAAAAAAACCCGCCTTTCTTTAACAAAAAAATTCATTTTAATCCCCATAAAAATACAGTAACAATATATTAAACTGATAAAATTAAATTGATAATTTTTAATATTTTCGCTTTCCTTTGAATCACTTTACGATATCAGCCAATTTCACCAATTCCGCGCTTTATAGGAAGATTTTTTTTTTTTCCTAGCCTGAAAATAAATGGTTAAGCACGAAACAAGCACATTTTAAAACAAATCGATTGCTACACTATATGCTCATGTTTCGTTAAATTTTATATATTTGACAACTTTGATCACAGGCAATCTCCTTAAATCACCTAACTAGTAATACATTTTTCTCATGTTCTAAAAAATATTAACTTTTTAAAACATTTCCAAAAAAAAAATTTTTTTTTTTTTCTTCGTAAATGTTAAGTAGCAACTATAATTGTGCAACAAAAATACTTCTAATGAGTATTCTGTAATTATTCAAAATACATAATTATGTTGATAACATATTGATTGTAATGAACCAGTATTTACTTAATATCCATTCATACTAATCATTCTTTTAATTTTGTAACCTGACCACACCAGTTTTTGGAGGGAAAAAAAAAAAAAAAAAGGAAGATTCCTTATAACAGCGCTAAGCGAATGTGATTTGCTTAGCTTTTTTTAATATCAGAAATCGAACTATAAATGTCACTGGCAACATTCCAGGGTAATACTAATAAGATTAGAGTGAGACCAGACAAGATAAGTTATTCTTGAATAGTATATGTAGAGGACTGAGTCACACAATGATATTGTATAACTACAATAAAATCTTCCGAGTTTGTAAAAGACTACGTCATACAAGAAATCCTTCACCTTCAAAAGGAAACAAAGAAAAAGGAATTCCCTAAAGTAGTTACATGATAGTCTATTTACAGTGGTAATATTACACAGTTTAATATATATTATAGACTATTTACTTTTCCCCACATTTAAATTTCGCTTAAAGCATGCTTTTACAGTAAAAGATTTAAACTATTTCTAGAATGGAGAATTTATTGGTAATGCTCTCACGAATAGTTTAAATATGTGTGACTAAATTACCAAAAATCATTGAACTTAAACATACTACATTTCCTCAAGGGTGATCTAGAGACGTGCCTTAACATCAACTATTAACGGCACATCACACTACGCAAGCTTGTTTTTATTGATGCATCAATTTCACTTCTTCAGACTTTTTCTTGCTCTAGTTTAACATAAATATACGATAGAAAGGTCGCAGACTAAGGGTGAATTAAAAAAAAAAAATTCCTTAGGAGAAAAATAGTTTATAAAAATAATAAAATTGATAAAATGTATAAAATTCTATTTGCGACGTTATGTTTCGTGCACTTCAGATGAACCGTTGCTAATCCTAAATACATGACGCTTGTAACGCGCTACATAACAGATAAGTTTTCACATTACACAGAATTTAGATATCAACAGCCATGAATAATATAGCTGAGCAATTAATTTTGGTTGACAGAATTTGATTCATTTTTACTTAATATTTTCATCAGTTTGGAACAATTTCACACCAAAAACACTATGAATTATTATATTTCATCATACTAATAACTCTTCAATCGCCTTTTCCTTAAACATTTTTTCAAATTCATACAGAACATTTATATACAATACTTTTTTAATAAGTATAGCAATAATTTATGATAAACACATTTGTGTGAATGTAAAAAAAGCATTTCCAGTCAATCTTACTATATCAAACCTCTAACACATTGATTAATTTTATATTAGCCCGTGATGTTCCTTATAGTGAGAAATGCAAAATTTCCCCGATCATATCCTGAGATTTATTGCATTTTAACAATACACTGCGTCTAAACTTTTTATCACACAATTAAATCTCATATTATACGCTAGAGTTTATCATTGCGTTTTATAATTCTATTTATTTAAAATAATGGGTAACTGGAAATGCAACAACCAAAACCACAATTTGCATTTCATTCAATAACCACAATATAAGGAATGTTTTCTTTGTTTCCACGAAGAGAGATTAAATCAATATTTCAAGGAATTTATATATATATAACCTGCAAGCATAGAATTCTTGACATAACAAAACGAAATTGAAATTTTTTAAACTCGATTACACGAATTATTTTCACACAAAGTATCTACATAACGATTTCACACAAATATTTGTTTTTCTTTCCCCTATGAGAAATCCAGCTCTTGAAATTTCAGTCACGGGGGGGGGGGGAATCTAAATCACAATAATTTCGCCCACAAACAACAATCTATAAGTCAAGCAAAACAGCATACGTAGAGTTGAAAACAAAGGATAAAAAAATATCCATAACAATAGAAAATTCGAATTAAAAAATTCTTTTCGATTTTACGCTTGACTGAATCAAAAAACGCCTTTCAAAAGTATAACGAAAACACAAGTAGAATTTCAGACAAACATTCTCAGGACAGAAGTAACGGAGCATTGGGAGAAAGAAAAGGATTTTTTCCCCTCCCTTTCCTCATACTTAAAATTTATCAACATTGGTTTCAAATTACCACCGAAACAATCCAACACTAAACTTTCATTTTTTATTTGATATTTTTACACTTTAAGAAGCTGCCACACACATACAATATAGAAACAGAAAACAATACATTTTGCTTTTATAACTCACAATCCTTAAAATAAACAAAGAATTTAAATTAAATTAAAGAACGTTGTACGCATTAAAAGCTTCCCCCCCCTCAACAACTTTGAAGGAATAAAATCGAAATACGACTTCACACATGCAATATTACCTTTCAAAGGTGACTTAGCTGTAATGAGAAAAAAGTATTAGAATAAAGGGAAATGATATAGTGAACTAAGAGACAGGAGAAGGTTTGCTTTAATGGATTTTTCTTAGTGCTTCATCAGCTACTGGAGACGGTTCAGTATTAAAGCCGAAGAAAAAATTCAAGACAAACGAATAAATGTAAAGAGAGGATGATTGAGAAAGGATTTCTTAAATCAAAAGAATAGACATGAATCACAATAGTGCAAGTAATTAAGGAAAGATTTCCCCTAACTTCACTTTCAGTAAACGACCCAAAATGTGTTCATTCCTTTTGCAATAAATGGCAAAAAGCATAGACAAAGAAACACAGGGCGCTCGATTTAAATCCTTTGGGTAGGTAAAATGGAACTGCACCTTTATACCTACAGATATTTAGCCTCATCTTATATTAATGTGGATCAAGGTTCCTGAGTGAACTAAATTTTTAATTGTTTTTGTAGAATGTTCTACGACTTTTTTTTTCAAGTAATTTAGCTCAATCCAAATTTTCTGAGCTCCATTTGACCTGAAGGTTATAAACTGGCCTCATTTTAGGCCCACCCGAAATATATTAATTTTCAAATTGCTAGCCCGAAAACATGGCCCATTTCTATACTTTTCTTTTCCTCAAAGATTTGAGAAGAATAAAGCTCTTGCACAACTTATATACATGAAAGAAATACAATATTTCATAATACCAGAGACAATGAACAAAATTTAATGAACCGATGCGATTGTTTGAAAGCAAAATAAATAAATAAATAAAATCTTTTAACTCAGTTTTTCGGAAGGGAAAAAAAATCAAACCTTGAATGTATTAAAATTGATACCAAGCTTAAAGCTAATTGACCTATTATTTGTAAAGTTTATGTTTTCCAATCCTATTAATTAAAACTTTGTATAATTAAGAGGAATGAAACACGCATAGATTTCCAATAATTTACGCAAAATAAAGTTATCAATTCGGATACTAAATTAATATAACTTGCCAATAATTAACTTGTTTCTCCAATGTAAGAACAGCTTCTCAAAAATCAATCAAATTTGAAAAAGCAATATAAAATATTGCTTTTATGGATAATGAAATTGAGGATAAAATATGTATCAATCGAAATTAATGCAATTGTATTTGAGTTTATGAATAAAAACTGCAAATAATGTGCTCGAAACTTTTGTTAGATGCTTATTTATGACCTTGACAGTAGTGTAGCTTTAACACGAAGTTAATTAAATTAAACTAGACTAAATTATATATATAGACCAAATAGTACTTGTCTACTCTGCACCAAAAAGCCAATTTCCTTAAAAAAATTACATGTATGAAATGAATGAATAAATAAGAGGAAATGAAAAAAAAAATGAGAAATAGAAAAGGAACTTCAATAGATGACATAAATTTAATAAATAGTAAGTTAATTTGACGTTCATTTTTTCAAAATATTTTGACTTGAGGACTTTCTCTCTCCATTTCGATCATCCTAAAACTAACATTTTATACAATTATTGATTGTTTGCATAAAATGAGGTAAAACTGTTCTCACAATGGGAAAAAGAATAAAAGATTCTTAATGCCATATTTTATCTGAATTATGCGTTTTATTCATAAATCGTTAGAATATTGTTCATGCATTGTTAAAATGCTATATTTCTAACAAATAATTTTAGTGAACAAGTGATATAAATTAGTACATAGCTTACTTATATTAAAAAATAATAATAAAGCTCGTATTTACAAGAATAATGCACATCTACACAATTTCAATACAACCAAGAAAATAAAGAATAATAAAATATACTTTGAAATAAATTTCTAAGTATTAAGGCCAGAATCAGTTGGTGTACGCGAATTTAACAGAATGGTTGTACAGGTGATTTTAAGAATTATTCTCTAATTAAATATACATGATTCCATAACAAGTTTTTTTACAAATAAACTTCGATACAGCCAGTTTAACTTGTTTGTTTTTCTGTGTAACATCCCTTCCTATTTCGTCAATCAATACCCTTCCCGGGAAATAATTTCGCTTTGTCATTTATCATTGATGATTCATAACCGGATAAGTATTTCATGGCCTTGAAATATTCAAAATATTTCCAAGATTTTTTAAGCAAATGACTATAAAACGAGTATTCGTGACAAATCTAAGAGACTGATGCATATTAAATCTGTCGAGGCTCAATGTCAACACATTGGGATTATATAGAAATTGGGATGCCAGCTCAGGTGTCGTCCGCAACACTAGACAAAATTACGAGCCCGTTGCCCGTTTTAAATCGGAATGTTAATAGAAAATAAATAAATAAAAACATAAATCTATCATAACGAATATAACCTAGCATACATCGATATATCAAAATTTCCAAAAAAACGGAAACGCGTCGATCGACTTCTACGACTAATGCTGTTAATGGGCCCTCATCAGTCGTATATTAACTTAGAATCGTAAATTTTGATAATCTGAAACTTTTTTCCTTTTTAAATAATTAAAAAGAAAAGTTTTCAAAAGTACAGAACGACCTCGTTAAGTCGGACCTCTTTCCAGTCGAAGGTTCGGTCACCAACAATAAGCGCGATCACAACGGTCAACATTCATGGGGAAACCGCTAAGGAACGCTGCGTGCTGATCTTTTTTGCCTATTAAAATCTTTGATTCGAAATATTAAAAAAATCCTACGCTCCCTTAAAATTTTTCTCGACATCCTGGATATTACCAAACATCTTTATAGAATTATTTTCTCCTTGTCAAAATTTCTTTTACTTCACTCCCTCAAATCACTCACCTCAATAACTAAAATTGTTCGCGTCTCTTAAGGGATGCTGCAAAATTACCAGAACTATTTCCCACATAAAATTTAATTAATCTAAGTTTTATAGTCGAAAGGATCGAAGGAATCATTTTTTTTCTAAAATCCATTCCATGGAAAATAACTACTTAACTTTAGTCTTTACACTGTATCTTCTAATCACAAGAACGTTCGACCAACCAGAACGTTCCTTTCCCCCCATTGTGTACGGGAGAACTCTCTCCAGCCTCGTTCCCGGTAAACGATGAGAGGTACTGTTTCTTTCGTTAGCTGGTAGGTAGCTATGAACATGAGGACGCAAGATCACCTTCAATAGTTTTTATGTCCCCTCCCCTATTTTCGTTCTCTCTCCAATAATTACAAAAAAAATTAAGTTCTTACTCAAAATCAATAGTTCTGATGTGGAGGTATTTCCTAACAGTAGGAAAGGTAATCCATAACATCGCACACCTTCAAAAGTTAGGTAGTGTGGGAACAAAAAACAATGGGTCTCCCTGAGAGCGCTAAAAGTCGTTTGGTTTTAAAATTAAGCTTTTATGTTTTAAAAGTCGTAATTTATTTTACTATATCCCTGAACTGTAAAAAACATCACAATAACATTTAATTGTTTCCCCCACGTATTTCGAAAAATTATTTCCCTTACTGAAAGCTTCTATAACAAATAGGAATGTATGCAGGGAAGGTGGAGATTTTAGAAATATTCTATACAAAAGTCAACAAAACCATCGGTTACATGTTAACCTTGCAGCGACTCTCTTCAACAACAACTCTTTCTTCCCCTCCATGGGACACGAGGTAGAAAAACATCCCCCGATTTTTCGGAGAAAACGTCCAACACCGAAGTAGTGACTCAAGGACTTGAACACTAGATGGCAGCACAACCTATAACTACTGGTTGCATATGCCCCGACGCAAAAACACTTGCCTCTGTATGTCTAAGACAACGGCCCATAAATTACAACTATAGTGATATTCCTACTCCAGTGCTCTTCACTATAAACCAGTTTAAAAACTGACATCACATGTCTTGTTGCTCACATAAACTTTCTAATTTTACACAAAGAAAAAGCGCTCTTTTTTTTTTCTATGAGAGCTGGTACTCAATTGAAATGTATTCCAAGTAGTGCACGTGTCGAAGAGACCCGCCACTCAACACGAGACAGTCGATGACTCAAATAAAAAGAGTCTCAAGCAAAACTAAATTCAACAAGGAGGGGAAATATATCAATTGCAGTTTTGACTGGAAAAAAAGAATTCTACAAATTACCAATATTTCTCTTCGTATCATCATCACGATGATACTGGAGGGGGAGTGTGCAGCGACTATCTTCAACAACAACGAGAGAAGTTAAAAACACCATACTAACTGGCCACATGAGACATCTTTTCAGCCAAGTTGGTGGGAGCGCAGGCAGAAAGCGACCAGTCAACTTTTCTTCGGACCCACTGGACCGAAGTTCGAAACAGCAGCAGCATCCAAGGTCATAAACTCTCCCTCTCCACAGTGTAGGAAAACCACCAGCGGTAAAACGACAAGTCTAGCTTGTCATCGGGTTTTCATACCAAATCGTACAATGACGAGTTTCAAGTCATCATGCAATTAAAGTAACTGTAGAATATGATAAAAATAATTTAAATTAACATTTCTATAGCATTGAATTTGGCGCTATTGCGTTCCTTTTTATTACTTATGTAAATGTCACAGATCATTATCACATGTTGTTTACCATTAAAACTCTTATGTTTATTGTGTTAGTTGGATTTCATTCATGTAAATCATAGTATGATGATCGGTTAGCATATATATTTAGTATAGAAAAAAAAAAGTTTTGTGAAATAATCACCATTATGGATAAGAGTAAGGCAGACTTCCAAAATCAAAATGGATGGAGCGATTATGAAGAATTCTGGTCATTTTTGATATTCCACAAAGAATTATAAGTCTATTCAAATCAATAATTTAATTTTGATTAACAATGTGTACAAATTACATATTTGAAACATTTTTTCAATAAAAATCAAATGATTATTTCATGTAAAATTTTTCATTATTAGATTGAACCGGAAGGAGTTAACGTCGCACTTAAGAGCAACACGAGGGCTATTAACGACCGACCTCGTAGTGAGTAAGTGATAGTAATTTTATGGCACAAGAGCCAATTCTGGTTATGCTGCGCCAAACACTCATTGAAGATTCCATAAGCTAATTCAATCCAGTCTTTAAACCAAATTTAGAAGGAATAAAAATATACAAATGCAGAAAAAGGTAAAAACATGAAAAAGGTAAAATCTTAAATAAGATGTAAAAATCCAACAATTTGAAAAACGCAAATTTGGTGGTGGTGGGGGGTTTCCATTCAAATTTAAAAATGATGAATGAAAAAGGATACGACGATGAAGATGAAACACTTGACAGACGGACCTCATAATTTTGAGCATCGGTCCAGTGACGAGAACGACATCTGAGCTAGCATTTCTCTCCTCAAAATTCGACACAACGTCATTAGAACGACTCGATGAAGAACAATTTCGACAGATAAAACATACCTCAGGTCAGGTCTACACGGCAGGTCATTATGTGGCAGCAGGACTCGAGCCCACGACTCGACAGGCACAACACCGGTTGTGAATTTACAACCATGAAATGACAAATGGCATACGTGTAACGTAACTTCAAACATAAATGGAAAATAAAATAAAACTTTATTGTTCATAGTAGATAATAGTTCTAAATATGATTCATGCTCGATTTGTTCCATTCAAAGATGATTTTCTGTAAGTACATTATTTTTTCCCCCCATTCTCCGGTTAACCCGGATTTTTAGACTTACAGCTACTCTCTTTAACAACAACGTTAGAAGTTAAAATGCCTTACTTAACCAGCCAGAAGAGATGTCTTTTCAGCCTGGTTGGTAAGAGCATTAAAAAAAGCGACCGGTCAACTTTCCTTCGGACCCACTGGACCAGGGTTCAAAACAACACTGCCGCATCGAGGTCACCAAACAATCAACTCTCTCCCCCTCCTCGGGGTCGGGAAAACCACCGGCCGCCGAAGACTGTTTCTGGTTCAAATTAATCGGACTTGTCAATTTTATGCCAGTAAAATCTCGCTAAGTGTTAAAATATTATTTTAAGTTTCTTTTTTTTTTTTTTTGCCTCTTAAAGAAATGCACTCAAAAAGCACCTTTATTAATCAGATTTGTTGAATTAATGTAGAATTAAACTTAAGTAAATGGTTATTGGTAAAAGTCCCGCAAATTTTAGCCTCGGTCAAATGACACGGACGGTACTTGAAGTAGTATTTCACTCTCCAAGCTTCCACGTTCAGCCGCGGGAAGGCCTACTACGACAGAAAAAGAAATTAGCGCTTCGGTTAAGACAGTTCTGAATATAGGAAGTTTAGAGTTTTACAGTATAAAAACTACCACACCATCCTGAATAGAAATATTAGTGTTCAGTCCCGAATTCGACCTAAATAGGTTTTCTTCCGCAAATATGGGATACAGCTGTTGGGAATGGTGAAAAAAAATTCGAAATAACTTTAATATGAATGCTTTTAAATACCGTTATGCATATCCACTCATACAGGGAGAGAAAGAAAATGGGGCCAAACTATCCCAAGTTCAAACCAGAATGGATGTACGAGACAGTGGAGGCACTTCAGGGAAAAATGGTTAAAAACAGTGTTATACTGAGGGAAGTGAAGGGGAGAGGAACGAAAAGAAGTCAAGTGGAAAAGAACGAAACACGCGGTTCGGAAGGGAAGGAAGAAGACAAAAAAAAAAAATTATGACAAGCCATATATTTCGGTGGATGGCAAGAAATGCGATACGAATAAGACAATTTCGGAGAAAGCAAGAAAACAAAACTAAGAAAAAAGGCGGACGCAGACACGAAAAAATAAAAATAAAAAAAAAACTATGTGTTGACTCCAGCGTGTGAAGACTCCAAAGAGGAAAAAATATTATATACCCTATGTATAAGAAGCAGAACGTTTTATGACGGCGATGAAATACTACAACTACGCGAATGAAGATGAACAGCGCACAAACGAAGGTTCTAGTGCCATCTAACGAATATACACTCGGCACGATTCTGCCTTACGAAACGACATTACCATAAGTACACAGCAAAACACATTTCGTAAAAGCTAGCACAAAAAAAAAAAAAAAAAAGAAGAAGAAGGAAAGAAAAGGAGTCGATGGAAATGAACTTGGATACTTGGAAAAACGGATACATCTCGGTTAATTCGAAGATATAGATGGGTGGAACGACCCGGAAAATTGGAAAACCCTATTCTTAATCGAATATCAAAAGTAATTTTCACCTCTACGAGTTTCTGTGTTAATAATCTTTTTAGGAAAAACGTAGTCGTCTCGATGGCGGAGTTCATTTTGATGATGGTTTCAAAAGCAGAGACCCAGTTAGAATTTCGATACGGCACGTGTAAATTTAGTTGCAATATTAAAGCAGTCTTTAAGTTCATATTTTCGAGGAAGATAATTCTCTTGGGTAAGCAAGCCAAGTGGGTTTACAAACATCACCCGCGTGATATATCGATTTCAAATACGCTCGATATATCACCACTGATTTCACACTGTTGTTAATAACTTGATACTAAAAGTGAATATGAGGACCTCTAATATTAAGCGGATAAAATTTATAGAAGGTTTTGATGATTGACTGATGGTTCATTAACATCGCACTTAGAAGCCACTCGAGGGCAATCGACTACAAATCTCGTGATTTTGTACCTCGGTCAAGTGACGAGGACGACACCGTATCGGCACTTCTCTCCAAATTTCCACACCACACCAAAGAGAGGATTGGAGTCTCGACAGATTTAACGTGAATTAGGATCGCTACACGGCGGGTTTTCAGTGACATCAGCCTAAAACCCACGACTCGACGGAAACAACACCGACAGGCGACCATTATCACTAGGCTACGGCGGCCAGCAAAAATTTGATGGAGGAAGCCTGTTGAGTTAAATCCATGCATAATACTCTAATTAAATGAAAGCGATTACAATACTTACAGCTTTGATTAGATGGGAGAAAAAAATGAAAAAACTAAGTTTTTTTTTTTTTTTTTTTAATTGTTCAAATTGAGATATTTAAGAAATTTTAAAAATGAATAAGCCGATATACACTTATTAATAAGCCGATACACAAACATAGCGCCATATATGAATAGTTAATCTTAGGCATAATTTGGATTTTATTAATAAGCAAGTATGATTACATGAGGGAGTATGTCTTAGCCATAAAAACATTGAAAATAAGTTGCCTGATGTTGACTTATTCATTAATAACTGGAATATTTGTTGATGCGATGCTACTAACAAAGCTTTCGCAAAAGTTACACATTTATATAGAATAGTAGGGGGGGATAAGGTATTTTAAGGCCCAAAAATTGCATTCAATAGAAAACTGTGTTTGGGAGTTTTTCTGTTTCTGTATGAACGCGTGCACGAGTAAATGGGAGTATAGAAAGTGAGAAGATAAAAAATGAAGAATGAATCAAAACTCTTATCTATATATGCGTAAAATCTTACAATGTACCCCCCCCCCCTCATGTAGTATCTTTTAACTGTTACAACAATTGACTCAGAAGCATATCAAATAATCACTTCATTTCACAACTCCACGTTTATAGGCACTAAGCCAAGTCGCCGCGGCAGCAACTACGAATGAATGACAAATACAAGAAGAAAATGGGTGTACTGATTTTGGGCAGTAAGGGAGGTTTTTTTTATACCAACTATGAATAATATTTATTAACAAAATAGAATGAGGATAATTGTGAGCCTCAGGTTGAAAATTAGACAGAATGAACAGGGTCATGGACCTCACTAAAAATTAATCATTGCAACTGGATTTTTAAATTCCAATTTTCAATTCATTATAGACCAAAGGTACGTTGTTTACCAACATAATTTGACAGTGAAATTATAAATAGCTAGAAAAGTTATATTATCGCAAAGGAATTCAGTTTGAATCGCAATTAGCCCTTGTCTTACTAAAGTTTATAGGAGAAGTACTGGACGTTATTATTGATGCAGTTAAAAATACTGCAGATCCAAGATCAACCGATGGACGACCTTCCAAAAAAGCTCTACCGGATGATATAAAGTTCGATAATATTGGCTATATTAAACGCAAGTGAGTTACTGGCACAAGAGCCAAAACCGACAAAACAACCAAATCATGTGTTACTGTGATCTAGAAGAAAAAGCGGTTATCAAGGAGGGGTCAAAAATAGAGAAAAATCGCTGAGGTATCTCGCCGTTTATCCACTTTATACTGATGTTTACCAAAAATAGTAAATCTCATGAGAAAGAAAAAGACCACTTGGGAACCTCAGTCATGATTCCTGCACTTACCTTAAAAATCCAAGTCCCTGAGTAATATATGTAATATTACCATGAGCTTCCGCACAAGCCTATGATATCAATCAACATGCCTATTTTACAGAATTTTGATAAAATCAAATACACTATCAAGACTGAATTAATTATCCTATAAGAAAATTTTATAATTTTATAGATATAATCTTGTGACGCGATTTTCTCTTCACTAACCTTGGGGACTTTAATCGAGATTGATTGCAGGAAATAATTTCTTCCCAACCAAAATGAAACGCAATTATGTTAATTAGATGCAGGTGGAAATAAAGTGAAGTGATTTAGATATGACGGTATATAAGTAAAGGGAAATTTAGAGGAAAGAGGACGAGTGTGATTAACTATGAGTGTATTCCTAGCAAGAGATTGATAATATCAAGAGTTGTTACTGGAGATAACTGTTGCAGAGGATTTGGTAAATCAAAGTAACCTCAACTAGAATGGTTTGGGTAAGAGCGTATTATTTTAATAATATTTTAATAGGTGGATTAATCAAAAGGCCCACAGAAAGAGCGAAAACTCCTTAGACATTAAATTACAGTAATTGATAAATAAATAGTTGAGTTAGAACTGACTGGTGAGTCTTTACATAGATTATTGACTTTTAGAGTTAGTTATATTCGATTATATTATGGCACAAGAGTCGGGTAGAAGCCACAATTTGCTAAATTTACTTTTGACTTAGACTATGATAGTACTCAATATGTATAATAGATTTGGATTCGTCTAAATTTTTTTATCCGCGCCGTTCCAGAAGTACTACTAATGACTAACTTCGTAATTTTAGACAATGGCCCAATAATAAGGATGATAAACGAGAACGCTCATATTTTCTAAATAACGCCAAATCAGGAATTTGAAACTAAAATCAAGTTTAATCCCTTATCCAACACGATGATCTTGGGTAGAATCAGAATTCGAACCCAACAATCCAAGGGTTACTGCTCTAATGCAGAATTTGCTAGTGGCGACATTCCTAAAGTTTTAAAAATGACTAGAGAATGATGGAAAATAAAAATACGTCATTAAAAGATAACAACCCCACACATTCCACTTCATTCTCCAAAACCCATGCACCTCTAACACCGTTCCAAGAGAGAACTTAGAATCCCATTAGATTTGACGTACCGCATTTTTTCACACGTCCAAGTCACAGTCCTTACGCCATGATTCTATTAATCAAACTTCTACATCTCAAACGCTCATTTTAAAAGGATTTTATTAAGGACCAATATCTAATCCAATATTCGAGAAATAAAACTAATAACTTCTAACTCAATATATCATATTCATCAATCTTGCACATATCACTTTTCCTCTTTTAAGAACAATACATTATTTCATCAACTTCCTCTTTTATCTTATTGAGGATATGTCCTTCTTGAATAAAAGTCAAAACTATTTCAAGGAAAATAAATATTTTACAATTTTCAAATTTCTCTAACATTGCAAAACAGTTTTTCAAGAATAGAAAATACGCACTTTTTACAACAAAGGTGAAAAATCAACAATAAAACTTCTAAGGCTGTCATTAATAGCAAATTTAGGACCGTTTTGATATCCTCTTTGCAATAAATATCGATATTTCTTTTCTTTCCTTGATAGAAATACTATGCATTAAAATATTTCAAAAATTGTCTTCAATCTCTTTTTTGAATTGATGTCACAACTGAACAACATAACTAAACATTGGTAACGGATTTCAAAATACCAAACCACAAAAGTCACGAAATAGGAAAGCTGCTATCTCATTCGCAAAACTTCTTATCTGGTTGAACGGTTTTAACGGCGTAAGGGCCGTATTTGGTCAACCACCCATACTAAGGTGAGGAATTTAAGGCCCATTCGTATACAACAGTTATTATCCCACAGGGCGATCTTTATTGAAATCAGGTTGACAGATCATATTAGAATTAATGCCACTCTAGAACTACGCGAGAGCTTTTGATGCCCTTTCCATAGTTTTTGAACTATAATCAAGTGACAAAGATAGCCTTGAACTAGTACCTTACTCACTTCCATGCAACACCCAGACGGTACTTTAAATGAAGTCAGCCTTAAATTGCAGCAACCCTCATTATTCCGAATGATGCCTGTTTGGTAAAAGCAGGACTTGTAGCCACGACTCTAATTTTATATCGGCGGTCACGAAGCTAAACGACCTTAGCCACTGAGCTACAACGTTTCAGGATTCGAACCAATAATATGCTGGAACACCGCCAGCCACAAAGCACGTGATCTGAACCACAAGGCTTCACTTACCCAATATAAAGATAAAAAATACAGAAGAAATATTAAGAATTTAATATTTGTAGTTACAGTAATAAAAATGAGTTGTCTTATTACTTAATGGCCTACTGTGAAATAAAATTTTCTTGAATTTTTTTTTATTCCATGCACTTCTCTAAACGAAACATTTCTCACGATGATATATTCAGTATTCCGATACTGTTGTCGCTTTAAATTCTACTGAACTTGAAATAAATACCACTTACCAAGGTCTTAGAGTAACTTACGTTAAAAGAACTTTTAACTGCTTGAAATATTACGTGTCAAGATAACAAGTATAGTTAAATTTGCTCTCTTATGATAGTAATTTGTCACATCGAGTGAGCCAGCGGATTCCAAGAGCTCCAATGGCAGTTTGCCAAAAGGACTCGACGCATCTTCAAGCTAAGAACAAAATTTTTTTTTTAAAAAAAAAAACAATGACTTATGAATTTCCTTCAAATCGGTTCTTTTTAAATTCCTTAAATTACCTAACTTAATCAAAAATTTAAATATTGGTTTAAAATTTTTGATTTCATTAAATTTCACTATGAACTTGATATCACTCGACATTTGAAACCGGATTTTTTTAGTATTAAATTATTTTACTAAACCTATCACGATTTTTTATTTGATTAAAACAAAAATAACTTTTAAGAATATTATATTCAATCTCTAAGCATCAAATTATCTCTGGACATTCAGAATATAGTAATAAAGAATTGTTTCTTTTATTTAATTTGCTATTCATGTCGCGAAGCAGTTATAACAATGGAAATGTTTCTATTAATAGCCATACAACTAGAAATGAAAACATTTGTATAATAATGATTCATTGACTGGACAAACAAACATTTCCACGTTGAAAATTTTTCGTTTCATACTTACTGAAAGTGTTAGGCTAACATTTACCATATTTGTTGTTAGGTTATCATTTTTACCTACTTCCAGCTGCTTTCACAAGTAACTTTGTTATCGAGTCATTAAGCTTTGAGTTAAATTATTGCAAACATTCCCAATGTTATTAAAAGAACCAAGTTATATCAAAACAATTCCACAACTAAATGCCCAAATTAAATCTTGAGTTTCTGAGTATGATGATCTTAGCAGCTAACAAAGGTATTGAATTAACCCTTAAAAACCAGCATTAAAGAAAACACCACTTCTTTCTTTCTCGATTGCAGCTTAAATCAAAATTATCTTCGTTAGAGAATTATTATTTTTTTTTTTAATAAAACGGTACAGAAAAAGAAAATAGAATTTCTTAATGTCTTACGATTTGAAACTGGTTTGACGTAAGATAACGTACAAAACTTAACCGAGTGATGACGTGCATTGGTATTTCAGATAGGGGGATTTATATCTTCATTCATTTAATTTATAACACGAGAAAAGAGAGTTTCTCTTGGCCTTGAATTTTCTCAAACAATTGAATGTTCCTTATCCACTTAAAAGCCGACAAGGCTGTATATATACGAAATGGATTCATTTCTTCCCCCCCCCCTTTACCGAGTGGTAATATAATTTCCAAAACAACACAGTTTCTCATTAAAGACTGTCGACAATTAATTAGTTTCGTTACTTTTTTTTTTCCGAATGCGATCGCAGGAAATGTTAACGGGCATTCGGGAAATGTTACTTTCTCATTATCGGCTGTGAAATCGATGACTGTGGATAAAAGGCTAAGAGAAAATTCAAAATGACATACGGTGAGAAGGAAGAAAAAAAAAAAAAAAAGAGGGGAGTAATTCTAAAGACTCGACAGAAACAAAAAAAAATCTAAAGAAGGGGGGCGGAAACGGCTTTGTTTGAACATATTTGTTTAAAATTAAAATGGTTCACTAATTTCAAAATATGACTTACAGGATCAAACGTAATGTATTCATAGATTCTTTTTTAATTAAAAAAAAGAGGGGGAGATATGTGTGTCTGTGTGAATACGTGCATGCGAACGTACGTATTTTTCCCAATACAGAATGAAGATGAGAATAAAGATGGGCCAAAAAAAAAAAAAAAAAAAAAATACAAATAAGACACTGAAACAAGAAAACAATACATTTTCGAAGAGGATACTTTTGTGTTTCTTATTTATTTAAATATTTTTTTGACGAAAATATTGTTATTTAATGAAGTTCGAAATAGGGCATATTATTTCAAACGAAAGAAATTGAATTGGAAAAAAAAAAGTGTCAGATGATTGTTGAACCACATAAACACTGATTCATAAATGAAACTAATGAGAATTTCCCTAAATTAAACCAAAATGCAGTCGAACCACAACACACATACCTGAATCACTGGTTACTATTTCGGCGAAGCATGGAAACGTTTGTCTCTACATGTTTTTTTTTTTATTTTTTTTTTTTAATTCCATTAAAAGGTTAGAGCGAGAGAAGAGGGTTAATTGCAGCTGCGAGTGTGGGAAACGGACCTTTTCGCCAGCAGAACATCCTAACCAACCGAAGCATTAAAAAAAATTGTAGAAACTCTCGCACTTCAACAGCAGGATATAAATAATTTTTTTAAAGAAATATATACAGAAAGACGAAAGATTCTTGAACCCTTGAACCAAATAAGGTTTAACAATAAATGAATGTATGAAATGTTTTAATATTATGTAACTAATCAACATATACTAATCAATTCCATACTAAAGCAACGAATTTATCTATTTAAAGTTGCATAGAAAAAAGATGAAAATTATTTAAACATAGAAACAAATTATGATAATACAAATGAAATATACTCATAATAACTCATAACTCATACTGAACATTAAAAATAAAATATTACAAAATTAATATACAATCATATGTATTGCAAGAAAATATCCTACTTTGATCAATATTCTTTTAAAACTGCTTTCTAATTAAATGAGCACATCAAAATTAAAAATCTGTTAATTTAAAAATTGAGATAATGTTAAATATCAATATCAGTTTCGATTCTGTTCCTGATATATTGTTATCACAATCTCATTTTAAAAAAATCTACTATATATTTTCTGGCTTTACATATAAATATTCACAACGTATATCACCATCCATTCTATGGAATCTGGCAATGCTATGCTCATTTTCGATACCAAAGAAAAAAATTTAATGTTAAAACATACACATTTACGATACATTAGCAACACTTGTATTATAAATACAACAGAAAAAAACTTGTAGCTGCAAATTTAATTACTCGACAAGGAAAAAAATATCACTATACATGTTTTAAAAGATATTCTTAGAAATTAATCTTTATCATTCGCTCTTGCAAGAAAAGGAAATCACGTCCTAGGTACTTCATTCACTATAACCAGGAATCATTCCTAAGTCTACCATCTCTGCATTTTAATAGGTTAATTTACTTACACTGTTATACAAATGTCTATAAATTATTGAATACATTTTATAATCTTACAAAAGACACCATAAGAGAGAGATAACTGGAACAATTTTTATGATTAATTTCTAGCAGAAGTTCCATAATTTAGTTTAAATTCTAAAAACTGTTGTTACCTAGTATCAAATCTAAGATGCGATAATTATGCTAAAGGTTACCGGTAAAAATAACGACAGAATGGAGGAGGGGGGGGGGGCGGTAATCATGAGTATATGTTATGGGTTGACAGAGTTTCAGGTAAATAAGCCACACGGCTTTTAATCTCCGTATTTTTACCAGCCGTGTAGCATAACTTTGACCTTTACCTTGTCCAAACTTAAGATCCAGAAATTTAAATTTTAAAGTGCTTGCTCTTAAAAGATAAAAATCGGTTGTAATTTAAGAATAACTGATTAAGACATGACTTTCAGAGAACAGATAGCTTTTTGCTGCGTATAGACGAAATGAGTGTGTTATGGTTAAATTAAATCGAATTATATGCATTAAAAGGCACAACAAGAAATTGTATTCAATAGTTAAAAGTTTCAGGTCACTTTTCATAAACCATACTTCAGAACTGGAAGTTAATAGTTTTGAAGCGAGCAACGAGAAAAATTTGATATATTTTTTAAAATTTTAATAACTGACAGAGCTCTAATTATACAGCTAAAATTCCTCAATATTGTATCAATTTACTAAGTTTTATGAAAATCTATAAAATTGTTATCAAATCATAAAATAGAGAATAGAATTCTTTAAATTCGCAAATGTGAAGCATTTTTAATAATACATCACAGAAATTCTAAAGCAAAAAATTAATAAAAATATGCATATCTAATCACATCCTTTTTGCCAATATGCAAACAAACACTTCATGTAAAAAAAAAATTCATGGTCACTTCTAAAATTGCACACATATTAAGCAACATTATTTTTACAAGTTCACAGTTTTAAAAAAATATATTACTTGATGACATAAAGATTAAAAACTAAAGCAGACGATTGACGAAGACGCTCATGAACTGTGGACGATTTGATAAGACTTAGATACAAAGTTACTATTATCCATATCTGTCATTATTTTGAGAAACATATTGCTCATTTAATCTACAAAGTAGGATTAGCAAACATGCTGAAGTTCAGGCCATCATATCAAAAATGATAACGCCAATTAAAGAATGATTTGGAAGAACATTGGATTATTTCGAAACTGTCCAACAAGGAAGTTTCTTTCTAAAAATCCATAAAAGTAGAAACTTGGGAAACATGGCTTGGATTTATTTCCGGAGAAAAATTTACACTACATAAAAAAAATCCAACTTTGTTTCAGGAAAATCACCTCTTTCATATAAATTGACATCAAATTACTATGCGGATAACCTTATTATTAAAATTTATTTTTATTTCAAGATATTCGTTGATAATTTCATATATATATATATATATATATATATATATATATATATATATAATATATGCATTGTTAGCCCTTTTCTAAATTAAATATTCAACCCTCAATTGCCTCGTCCTTTACAAACAGTGCTTTTTGATAACCAAATCCAAATATTCCAATAAAAATACACACTTAATCAATATGTCTTCAGTACTCTACAAATATTTCCCTCCCCCTCTTCAATTATTATGCTTTAAACCAAACCTCTGCGCTTTTTTCAATGAAATATTATGATTTTCTTTTTTAAAAAACGAGCACCAGCTTCTTTAAGTATAGACTACAAACCTAATAAAATGTGATATAAGTATAAATTTCCCCCAAATATTCATGACCCTTTGTTTTGAATAAAAGAAAGTTAAGAAATGGGGGTGGGGGGTAATGCACGAGTGTTCTACTTCATATGATTTCTCATTGCAGATTAAAAATACGAATATCAAACGAATCTTAAGTTTTCAATATATATATATATGTGTGTGTGTGTGTGTGTTCTCTTACTTTTATGTTTTTTAATGATAAATTCATTGCTTTATCTTTATTTTATATATATATATATATAGAGAGAGAGAGAGAGAGAGTTTTAAAAGTATTTCGATGGGAAATTTATAATCCTTTCACAAAAAACAAATAGATTTAGACTTTTAAGAATTTGTGGTTCACTTGTGTGTGTAATCTAAAAATTCTTAGGAGTTTTTTAAAAACCTAAAAGAGAATGCTTTTAACAATGTATAAATGAAAAACGAATATTTTGGTAACTTTCGAAGGATTATAAATCACGAAGAAAAAATCATTAATTTCATTAATGATTCAAAAAACCAAAAAAAAAAAAAAAAAAAAAAAAAAAAAAGTCACGTAAAATATACACGAAGGAAAAATAGTTGTTTTTAAATATTTGAAGTAATTAATTTTCATCAGATTAACATTTCTTCGGGGAATAAAATATCCATGAATTTGAAACAAAAAATTTGTTTAACTAATAACACTTTCAAAGACTAACAAGAAGAGAAAATTTAATTTCGAAAAAAAAAAAAAAAAAAAATCACTATAAAATGAAATTTCTCATTTTTCATTCCAAAATTAACATAAAATTGAGAATATTTAAGAACACTGCTGCAATTCTGCAGAGAATACAAACAATTATGAATAGTTTCTCATCAGCATTGTAAGTAATAATTGGTAAGTGATAGCAATCAAAATTTTATTAAAACGAATAAATGGTACACAGCTGCAGTCGGTTCCTTTCTTTTCTGTCTGCATACGTTAACAAAAATAAAACTAGGGAAATTTCCTATTCCCAGACTTAAAATCACTGTTTTCTTTCAGAAAAACCGAATTTTAACTCCAAAAAAAAGTTAATTAGATAATTACGAGTATAAAGACTATAAAAATCGCAAAGCTGCTAATAGAATATTTTCCTTAGAAATAAAATTTTCTAGATAAAACAGAAATCAGATAAGTATATAAAGTGAAAAATTTTTTAAATTCCATAAAATGCCGCATACAATTTACCTTCGGAATTGAAAAATGGGGATGAAAAGTACAATTCTGCGTATGTGATTATCTCCCCCCCCCCTCTTTTTTTTTAACACAGAAGGTTTCCTCAGGTATTCAGAATACTTTAATTTTTGGCATAGAGTGATTTTCGATTCCGTGGAGGGGAGAGAGTTGTCCTTGGGGTGCCGAAAGCATTATCGAACCCTGGTCAAGAGGGAAAGAAAGTTGATCGGTCACTTTGCGCTGCACCTCTACCAACTAGGCTAAAAAAAAACATATCTCTCGTATTGAAGGTTTATATGGAGCTCCTAGCCCGAATTGGGCCCTAATCTCCCATCATGAGTTTAACCTGAATAACTATTTCCAATACCCTTTTTTAAAAATGGATGTTTGCACGGGATGAAATTAGAATGATAAATAATAAGTAAATGATAATAAATAAATAAATTAAAGTTTGAAATTTACTGAGATTAAATTATATAAGTTAAAAGTATATAGTAGTTTACAGTATAGAATCTAGGCGAGCGAGTGGTGAGCTAGGGGTGGTAACATCTCTCTCTGGCTCTTAACTTCAAACGTTGTTGTTGAAAAAATCCGTTACATCTTCTAGCGAAAAGGAGACATGACAGTGGAACGACTAAGATGTAATTAAACGTGGTTAATTAATAGTTTGCACACAAATTGATATAAAAGTTTCAATTGAGTGTATTATGATGATTTAAAAAAAAAAGCAATGTAATTTGCACATAACTTGTATAATTTTAATAATTATTTGCGTATCCAGATAAAATCAATAATTGATAAATCAATAATAAAACATTTAAAACCAAACCTTATTTTAATCTCACTTTGTGTTTACCTTGCCAAATAATGAAATAAATATTTTTTTTCCAGTTTTTTACACAATTTAGAGATTTAAATAAAATAAATTCTTATGGAGCAAACATTTTAGCTAAATAATTCGAATTCAAGTTGTAATATGAATTAGCAATGCGAAATAAATGTGCAGCCGAAGTGCTTTTTGTAACAATGTGAACCATCACGTTTAAAAGCGATTTTCCAAGTATTATCGTTTTCGCTTTATTTGCTAACATCACATTGAAAACAATATATTAAAAATAGTTTTATATGAAACCTCGCCCTTAATCACTATTTCTAAATAATGGCTTATACAAATATGAATTTAGACATTTAAAGATTTTATTTCAACAACAAAAAAATGATGCTACATATTTGTAACCATGTACTTCATTAAAAGAAATAACGTACTAATTCATACAGCGAAAATTAATTACATTTGAATAAAACTTTACAGACATATAAAGCGAACTTTCACCTCCACTTCGTTGAATACCACCTTCAGAGCAGCTGAAAAGATTTTTTTTCTTCCCCCATGTTTAGAAACATATTTCAAAAACCGTGGACAAAGTTAGAACTTCAAAAAAGGGAACTATAAGACGTCCCGAGATTCGTGTTGAGGGAGAAGCGGTAAAGAAACTAGATCGCGAAAAGTGGGACAATTATAAAAAGGCGCAAAAATAATATAAAATATATTGTGAAAAATAGGGCAAATAGAATAAATAAAAAATCGTTTTCCTTCCACCGTCTCTTATACAACTGCCGAATAGTCCCAGACGGAAAATAACCAGGCCAAATAAGTTTATCACTTTTGATTAACTTATCTTACGGACATTATAAACCGTTCAGCTCCAAACATCCGGATAAAGTTGCACATAAAGGAAATCCAACTTTGCGACAAGAGTGAAGTTGGAAGTGACATTTTTGATAGTAGATGCATGAAATAAAAGAACAGCAATCTAACAGACAATTTTTTAAAGTTAGTTAACTTAACATTTAATATACGAGTAGTTTTATTAAATGATTTTCTCGTCTAGAGCACTGATAAGTTTTGACAGTGGTGATTTAATCTGGCAAGTTTCCAGAGAAGTCAACTAATTTAATAGATGAAAAATTTACGTGACTAATTTTTTGTGGGGGTGATACACATGTAAAAATCTATTCACGTTAATAGACTTCATGAAAGTGAATCTATTCAAATTGAATAAAAAGAACATGGTATATATAAACAGAAACTTCTGGGGTATTTTTAAAGAAATCAAACTAAAGCTTATTTTGCAATAAAATTTCAAGATAATATTTTTGTTTTAATCCCATTGCCGATATTCTGGAGGAAACAAAGAAGGAAAAAAAAAAACTTATAGTATATTCGCCATTCATTAACTAGATTTTCCTATCAATAACATAAATTGGTTTCTTCTAAACTTGTTCACATAAGCGATAGCAGTTACCAGCGATTGTAGCCATATACTCACCAGCAATGGCACCACATAAGTATCCCAGAAGAGGAAATACTTATTCACACATAACCAAAAAAATATGATTGTTAACATTTCAAGGAGAAAAATATTTTCTACCTTAGTGAAACTGATATAACGGTTGGTTAACACACTGGGAACAAAATAGTTTAGAAATAGCACGTGGTTAGTCTTAACCATATTTCTCATATGAAGCTAAAATAGTAAATCAATAAGATGACCAATATGAAACCGTCTTTCAAAAGAGAGACATTTCTCAGAAAAATGTCACAAGATTATGATAACCTATGTTCTTTTAATGTTATCTTGAATTTCCGAACTATCACAAAATTTCAAATCTTAGTTTTTGAGGAAAAAAAATTATGAATATATACAAGTGAGTCTGAGAAAATTAGACCCTAAAGATAACATTCAAGATGTAATCTAAAGATAACATTCCAAGATATAATCAAAGAAAGGTCTTATTTTGAAACATAACAAATATTTAAAATGTTTTAAAATTGTACATCAAGGAGCCCTGGAGATTACTAAAGCAACGCACATTCTGGCCACACCAGATTTCAATGAGTTTTCTCAGACCTTCATAATTTCACCTTCCTTCATTTGAAGGAGAGAAAAAAAATCTGAACTTTCGATAATTCTAGAATTGCTACGGAACATTTCAACTTCTGTGTCTTGGAATATTATTAATCAGTATGTCCCTTTTTTTCACATTACACATAAACAAATGCTGAAAATTTATATGGGACAGTTATCAATTTTTGCTTTTTTTTCTAATATCATTAATGCTAACTATTGAGGTCATGCACGTAATAATAGTTTTAAACGCGTCTCATGATAACAACGCCGCTTAAAACTAAAAAGGTAACGTTACACTTAAATAAATCCATAGTAAAAAAGAACTAACCTTTTATTGTAAAATTTAACTAATGAATTTAACCCCCGAGAGCAATATATCCATCATAACCAGATTAAACAAATATTTAAAATGCTTATGTACTAAGGCACTCAAAAAAAAATTTATTTCATTCACAATCTTTTCTTTTGAAATGGCATTGACAGATGAAATTTGATTTATTCAATTGGTATGTGCGTGCGTGTGGGATTTCTCCCTCTCCCCTGTTTTCCCTCCTCCCTTGAATGGGACTTCAGAAGAAAAAACAATAACGTAAGAAAAAAAGTGATTTGAAAAGGGATTTTTTATCAAATGTTTTTATAATTTTAATATTTTCACAAGAAAACATCACAGGGAAAGAGAGACACCCACCAGACCAAACATTTTGTTCCTCAAATAGAGATGTCTTTTACAAGAGGTACTACTGAATGTATATATATACAGTATTTATTCGAATCCAAGCAACCTTTTTTTCCAATGTTAATGCTACAGAAAATCTGGTGCGCCTTAGTATCCAAGACGGAAAAATTTGTTGGGAGGGGGTAATTGAGAAGTTTAGAAGTTTTTAATACTGGTAAAATAAATTATTTACTTCTTATTAGTTCTCATATTAATTTCGTAAATATTCGGATATCGATAAACCTTTTTACACTTTTTTTTTTCACAAAAACGTGTTGAAAATTCGGGGTGCGCCTTAAATTCGAATAAGTTTAGTTCAGTTTTTTTTTATATTATTATTATTAACGTCACACTAGAAGCAACACAAGGGCTATTGGCAGAGTACCCAAGGGGACCGAGCTCACCCAAAGGGTTTAGAGCTGCAAACCGGACCCCCGGGAAACAATCACCCCCGCACTCAGCATTTATTGACAAAATAAAGGGCTATTGGCAACGGACCTCGTAATTTTGAGCCTCGGTCAAGTGACGAGGACGACACCTGAGCTGGCAACCCCCTCTCCTAACATCCATACCACGCCAAAAGAAAGACTTTGGGCCCCGACAAATTTACGTGCATCAGCCCCGGCTACACAGCGGGTCTTTGGCGGCCAAGGATCGAGCCCGCGACTGAACGAAAACCGCCGGCCACGAATCCGAAACCATGACCACTGGCTATCGGAGCCACTTATATATATAATAACCCAGCTTAACACTCTAAAGCCTGTTGCAACATTTAATATATTCTTTTTCATTTTTTTGTATTTTCAAAAAACATTTTTAAGGTTTTTTAAAATTTCTTTATATTTAGTTTTTCCTAATCTTTTGAGATTATATATACACACACACATATATATATATATTTAAATAATTTCCAAAACACAATATATATATATATATATATATATATATATATATATATATATGAGAAGTATGAATACATTACTCTTTTCTGAAGTCATCGTAAGATATCTAAGTAGAAAAAAACTTAATAATAATTCTGATTCAAAATTCCTCCCCCCTCCACACACACTTAGACATATTATTTCATTTCCAGTGAATAAAAAACTAAAATGAGTATTTGGAACTGGAAATCATTGTAATTAAAATATTAAAATCCGGTTATTTCGTTTTTGAAACTTTAATGAAAAAAAATTCTACAATTAAATTTGATTTTCCTCTGGAAATATTCTAAAAAGTTAAACAACCAAAAAGCTTACATTCCAGTTTGAAAGTAAATGAAAATTATAAAATTATTTTTCTACTGTACTTTATTTCCTAGTTACACTCGTCAGACACCAAAACGTTTCAAAATATCTATGCAATTGTGATAACCTCTTCCATAACACATGAACTACTTACCCGTCATAGCAAAATTCTAACAAAAATTGAGTCACAACCACAAAAACATGACACAAATCAACAGTCTAATGACAATCATTAAAATGTAGGGATAAAATTGGATTGAAACATAACATTTAGAAACAATATATGCTTATCATTTTTCGGCGAGAAAGGAGGAAAGACGTGACTCATGCGTCCACCTCCTCCTTAGATGGTTTCTTGTAATGCGTCTCACGACCTAAATGACGCCCCTGTAACTGAATATGAGTCATTCTTTTTATTTCTTGTTACGTCTGGGATGAACTGAAATATAATGAATCGAATTTTGAATTTTAAAAAATACAAATTCAAGTTATTTATGCACATCTCAATCATGTATCTGTTGATAAACTACTGTTTCAATGAAATGGAAAAGTTCAAAGCTTTTAATTTATGATTTTACGATAAAGATTTGAAACAGACAAGGGCGTATATGATAATTCGAAAATTCCTCAACAAATTGATTGTCCATCAAGTAAAAATAAACAAAACAAAATACTCAAAAGAAAAGTTATCGCAATAAAGCACATTGGATTAATCCTTAAAATTAAATATTACTGAAAAGCTTATGAATAATTTGAAAAACTTTCAGGAATTGCGCTTGTCTAATGAAAATTTACAGTCGATAAAAACATAGGTCTCAAGTAATATTTCCAACTTTATTAATAAAAGTTTTTATATGCATTTATTCATTACCTCATTTTTTTTTTATCCTGTATGCAATTTTTTTTATAATACATCAAAATTGAAGTGCAAAGAACTAAAATTATTTGACTGATTTTGGATTTATTTGCTTTGATTACGTACAAAGACAAAAATGAAAAATCACCACAATTGCAATTTTATAGTACAGGATATAAAATAATTCTTCATATACTGCAGTGTGTTAAGAAATTATTAGACTACAAACAAATTTGTACATTTCTGAAGGCATAATATGCAAATTTTAAGCTCAAGTGTTTAAAATGGATCGGGAAACATTTTCTGCATATATTAATTGCAACTTTAAAAAATACTCTAAATTTTATTAAGATCTACTTTTTTTTTCTTCTAAAAAATGAATAAGGTGTCTGTTGAAAAATTATAAGACCACCTAACGAAATGAGCATATTATACATCGACTCAAAATCAAACGCATGTGTTAGTATTTCATGACAATTACCACAGAAAAAGTGTCGATTTTAATTGTGTTATCCACAATTTAATTTAAGATGTCGTAGGTTAAAAAGTTACCTAAAGGCTAAGTGAGAAAAATTTTATTTTATAAGGGTACTGGCAAATCTGAAAGAGAAACAGGTTAAAGAAATGTTCTAAAATTACCATTCATAATTCCATTACTAAAAAGGATTATTCAAACAAAATAAAACGATTTAGAAGAAAAAGGATTTTGAGAGCAGAGGTCGATTGACAATTTTTTCCATTATCAACTAATAAAAGTCTTTAGACTTGTAACAATTTGGAACGTTTAAAAAAACTTCACGTGTCACAGTTTCTCTCTCTCTCTCTTTGTGTGTGTGTGTAAGAGAGAGGAGAGAGAGAGATTTTAAATCAAACACCATCCCAAATTTTCAGAAAATGTAGGAAACATCGAAATTATTCAAGAAAAAAGACTGATATGGGCTAAAATACTATGTCATGGAGCGATGAGTGGAAACGAAATATATTTTCTGATGAAAAAAACTTAACTTTGACGGTCCCGATGACAACAAACAATATTGGCATGACTTGAGGAAGGAATCGAAAGAATGTTTCAGTCGACAAATGGGAAGATTATCAGTAATAGTTAGTGGAACCTTTTGGTCATGATGGATTGTGAGATTTACAGAGACTTTGGTACGTATCGACTCAGCACAGTATCAAGTTAAGACTATATGATCATCTGACACCGTCAGGACCTTAATTAGGCGATGTTAACTGGATATTTCAGTAAAACGATACTTCTTGCCCATACATCTAAATCCTAGGTAGGAAAGGTTTAAAAAAGGAAAGGAGAATTCTTGTTTTGCCAAGGCCAAGTCGTCCAGGCTTGATTCCCGTGGGAAACCTTAAGGTATATTACGTTGCAAAATTTAAGCTAATAATGAGCAGCTTCAATCAGCTCATGAATTGGAAGTAGCCATTGTAAAAGAATGGCACAATATTTCTGAAACTGAACTTAACCACCTGGTCATTTTAATGAAATGCATTGTCTAGGATTGACATGAAAAATGGAGAACCGAAACTATATGAATTTTCATACTTTTTTTTAGGCAAGTGGTCTTAAAATTTGTTAACAGTGATTTTTCATTTATTTCTAATAATTTTGTAAACTTAAACATTTATTTCCTTATTAAAAGGTTTAAAATTATTGAAACATTATATAATTTTGTGATATATTTCATTTGTTTAAATTATATTTGGAATCATTATTTCATAATTTACAAAATTTAAATGGTCTGTGTTAGTTACTATGAAAAAGAGTACAGAAGCTGCATTTGAGCAAATGATATAGTTCTTTAAAAATATATAATTGTTTCTAAAATTTTGAATAACGGGAGAAGTACTTTTTGCCAGAAAAGACAGAAAGTTAATAGTTTTCCTTCTTTTTTAATCGAGCGCCAAAAATTATGCAGCAGTGTGAGAAAGTAACATCATTCATATAAAACCAAATAGTTTTCGAAAATAGGCAGAGAAATACAAGACCTTTCTGAATATCGCCTACAGATCACAAAGGTCTCAGATATCAAAATCCTGCGTGAAGGGTACTACACAAAAGATGAAGGGCAGATGCATAGCAGGAGGGGAGGGGGCGAATGAATGCTCTTACAGAAAGGATCCTCACGACAGAAAGTTTTTGCATAGGAATGCAATGAACTGAACAAAATAAAAATGAATACATAAAAGCCGATTAAAAAACGTTAATAAAATAAAATATACGCGGTTTTTTGCTACATTCAATTCCCACCGATAAGAATTAATGATTTTCTTCCTTTTGTAATACATTCACCTTCAAATTTTAAAAACTCATAGAATAGCATCATATTCTGTTGTCAAATAATGATAAATTTAAATCGAAAATAAGACGAAAACAAAAGTTTTCGCCACTTTTTCAATCAATATAAGTTAAATACCGATAAACAGAAAATCAAATCATGGTTGAAGCCCTTACGTTAAAATGAAGCACCCATGACAGATTAACACATATGGAATAAATGATTATTATATACAAGAAGTATTAACACAAAAAGTATATACAGGCACATTCCTAAAAAGCACGGGAAAAAAAAAATAGTTAGAAGAAATGAAAACTGTCCTAGAATGCAGGTTCCATTGCAATATTTCCCAACAGCTTTCGTGACAAGATATATTTTCAAATGACGATTTAAAAGAGAAATAGAATGGAGGAGTCTTTCCCGTCTATAGTGTTCCACTGCAAAGCACAAGTGCTGGCAGACAAGAGAAAACGTATATATTGTCAAGCAAGTAACAAATTCCAACAGTCCAAGGCAAACTTTGGCCCGATTCCAGGTAGTAATCATGAGACAAAACACGTGGTACTGAAGCAGTTGAATGGATTTCAGGGGATTCCTTTTAAAAGAATACAAAGGCTGGTGTCATGCTGTGGTAAATACCTCAATAAGCGCGGAGACTGAAGCATAATGGTATAGTGCATTCAGCATAACTTGGTGTGGTAAAAGCTTCAGTGCGTATGAAGACTGAAACATGACGGTACAGTGCTTGTGCGAAGTGCCTTAAAATTTCTAGTCAACAATGCACTATTGCATTTTCTTGGTGGTTTTCGTATTTTTATTCTAAAATTGTATTGCTCGCCAAGTGATCATTTTTTTTATTTAGTTTATTTCAGATCAACATTGTAGAAAACTTCCATTATTTACTCCAGATACAAAGAATGTGTTATTTAAACCCACAGCACACCCAGGTAACAAAACAACCTATTAGTATGTATGTGGAACAGCACACAAATTCAACAAGAATTTGAAGGACGAATACCTTTAGAGCGCGCGGAAAGAGCAATTATGCACTTCAGAAGGTGTTTACAGCTAAAACAAGAGTCAAAGTATAAACACTGTCTTGTGTTGATAATCGCGGTAAAAAAAATGAAGTAAGCTGATTAATGAGAAAAGAGCTATTCGAGTATGTAATTGATTGATTGTTCATTGAAGTCGCACGAAAAAGCAATACGAAGGCTTTTGGGACTGACCTCCGTCAAGTGACGAGGACGACACCAGAAATAATATCTCCCTCTCCGAACTTCTACACGACGCCATCGGGAGGACTTGGAACCTCGACAGATTTAACGTGCATCAGCCCCGCTAATGGCAGGTCTTAAGTGGTATCAAGACTCGAACTTATGAGGCGACGGAAACAGCGCCGGTCACGAGTTCGCGACCATGACCACTAGGCTACTGCGACCACATTCTAGTCTGTCAAGCAGCGGTTGGTTATCATAAGAATGTAAGAATCAATAAACTTAATTAAAAAATTCACAAACTATGCTAGAATTTTTTAACCAACATTTTATAATTAAAAATGAACATTAGCTCATTATTTAAAAAAAAATTAAACGCTAAAAAAACTTTTGCCGAAATCATTTGAAAATTTATCATACATCAAAAATCTCTTAAAATTTGTGGTTAAAGCTCCAATAATAATGGATAAATATCACATCAATCCTCCGAGTATTTAAAAGTTTCATTTTAATAATCTACACGTCGCTATAAATAATTTTTCTTGGGATTTTTCCACCAGAATTCACACCAACCATTACTGAGGGAGATGGGGGTGCAGAAATGACAAGAAGAAATAAATTTTAAACAGTTAAAAAAATCTAGCATACCTTCTCTAAGTACACAAATTCTCACCAAAAGTGGGGAAATGAATATACACAGGGAACTAAATAAATTTTTACATAAACTTTAAACAAACATGCATTAACAATCTCACTATCTCGCAAAAACTTAACAAAATGAAAATGTAACATCTGATGTAAACAAATGAATTTAATAAAAAATTGTATAACAAATCGTCAAAATTCTCGAAGAAATTATATTTGAAAATAAAAGGATAAAGAAAAATTCCCAGCTACGGTAGAAGAAATTAAAGAACGAAAATTCACTAGACCAGCAAAAATAATAACTCCACAATTTAAAAAAGAAAGAAAGGATTCGTGATTCCTCAACCTTTTTTTCACCGAAATGTTCTTCAAGCATCAGTTTTCCCCCCCTATTCGCCAATCAAATAAAAAAAAACGTGATTGAATGTCTGGTAGTCTTCGAGGCAACAGAGAAGCATGAAAAAAAAAAAAAAAAAAAAATGTATGCTATCGATATATCGGAAACAAATGCCTCCAAAACATAAAGGAATCCCTTTGAATCTCAAGGTGGCTTGGACGTATTCCATAATAATTCCCATCTTCAATTCGAAAGAGTTGGGAGCCAAAACACCTGCCAAGAGGCACTAAATCTACAGAAAATAACGAAAAGCGTGCGAACCACGAGGAAAAGCAAGCGCTGGTCATTGTGAAAATAAGAACGTGTTAGGAATAACAAATGAGCCGAAGTTCTTTACAAGGTCGGCAATTAACGCCTGAATTGTAAGTCATCGCTAGCCAGAAGTCAGAAAAACAAGTGGCTGATGGAAAAACAATTTTTCTTTAGTGAGGAATTAGTTTTCTCCGTTGGCGCTTAAAGGCAGTCTGTCTGACGCCACGGTCATACCTGGAAATTGCCCAGAGACCGAGTTGGAGATCAAAGAAACACATGATACCGTAACATTCCATTTAGACGCGTAGCGACATGTTTTTCTTTTTCCTTCTGGTTTTGTTATTGTTTTTATCCCGAATGAAAACTTCCTTTTCTAAGAATACCACTACTGTGGTGATTTAGTTATTAAATGCGTTTGACGCGCATCGAGATGGATTTCAAGAAAATCGTTTTAGTTCGAGAATCGAAGTGAAAATGGATACATGTTATATTAGATACGAGAAATTTTATTTAATTTGAATCATTCTACATTATTTCAAGGTGCTCATCATTAAACAGTCTTATCTTCTCGGAAGTTTTTATGAAAAATGCCTCTCAAAAAATTTGCATTTGTATCACATTTGGTATAAAATAATTTTCCCACACAAATTTAAAATGCCAATGAACTGCTCTTTTAAAAACAAATTTCATTGAAATCTAAAAATATCAAGCTCAGGTATTATGCTTATGGAATAAACACTAACCATGATACTATATTTGATCTTTAAAACATAGAACTATATTCGAAATATTTATTAGCACAATGTACACAACAAACTAAACTTAAAATCCTCAAATTTATTTTCAATAAAATATTATTAAAGGTAAAAATAATATTTTAAAGGGCTATGCATTATGAATATGCAAAAACCTTGTTTAAAATTTTTCATTGGAATTGATTGCATGAACAGTTTATGAACACTGAAAATATTAAAAATACTAGAACGCGAATTGAATTTTCAAACAAATTTATTTCACATATTCCAAAAAAGTCCATATTCTAATCCTCCATTTCTACATTAATGCAAACGGGTATTGTCAATAAGCCAATTTTAACAACCCTTAGCCGAAAATTCAAAACTTGAACTTGAAGGAATTTAACTCATCAATAACTTATATTCAAACTTTTTTCATCATTTCAAAACAATAATTTTCATGAAGAAAATTGTTTTCATACAGTTGATTTTTCAAAATAAGATATTCGAATCAATGCTATTGCAATACATTTGCATTGAAATTGGCTTTGGAGACAGAAATATATAAATGAAAAAAATATTTACAAACAAATATAGTATTGGAATATTGGATTTAATTAAAATAAAAACGGGGCTATTTTGATTTTGCGAACGTAATGTTAATCGAATGGAATTTCTACTTTCGTCTTCAAATCTAGACTATTTTATCTATTTCACAGAAAAAAAGTACATAGGAAAGAGCAAAAAATAAAGTTTCTACGCAATTATATACCCTCCTCCATTTTTTTAAAAAATATTTTATAATATTTTCAAAAATAGCTGAGAAAATTAATCAAATAGATGGCTGACGGGAACCTTTAACTTTATATATACAGGTTTGACTACGCCATTCTGACAGAAAAAACACTATACGGTAGTTATATGATTGTAAATGGCTGTCATTTGTTTTGGAGGATAAACTCAAATCAAATCCAAATAACATTTTTGACCATTGTTAGAAATGTAGTTTCATAAAAACTACAATAATCATCCGTTGCAAAGTTCATCGGAGTATGTTTATAGTGTTCATTATTATTTTGCTCTCTTCCACAAAGAGAATATCCTTAAAAAATGTCCTTAGTTCCAGAGCACAGAAAACAACCCCCCCCCCCCCTTCTTTTTTGTGATTTTTTTCAGAATTGATTCAAATATTTTTTCCTATGTGCTTTTCATTTCCGATTCTGTGATATGCAAAAATAATTGTAACATGTAAAGAAATTCTATATATTTCTTTAATGTAACAAAATAATTTAAAAATATTATAGAAATATAAAATAAAACTATAAAGAATTCCTTTAAAATACAATAAAAACTAGCATATAAATATTTTAGACTGTAAAAAAGTAAAAGAAAAATGAGCATTTTTAACTGCAAATATAAACACTATTTTCATTAGCACTTTTGGTTTATTAAACATTTTTAATAATATATTTTGTTGATGGGATAGTTTGTGAATTATTCTAGAATAATCGTCCAGCAGTCTAAAGCCTGTTACAATTTAAATACATTTTTTTTCAAAATTTTGGTATTTTAAATTGTTGAATTACTACAACTTTGATATTTCTGGTTTGGGTACATTTATTTTTCATTTATTTACTTTATTTTGAATTTATAATTTTTCTTTTATAATTAAATTATATATTATATATATCAAATTTATATATAATGCACAAAGATGTAATAATTGCTACTACAATGCAAGGTTCGAAACAGACTCCTGGTTTCGAGTCTGAGTCGACAACCAAAAGAACAACTGAGTAAATAGAAAATATCTTGAAAAATCGTCTAAATAAATGGGGTTCGCGAGACACTAAAATAAATTCACCACTGACCAACCCTGTAAGGAAAGTGACTGCTACAAAGCCATAATTTTAAACATAAAGCCATAATTATAAATTTAAAACCATAATTTTAAACAACGCTAGATAAATATTTTTAAAATTTAGATTGGTAAAATCTTCCATTAACATATTTGGTAAAATCTTCCATTAACATATTCCTCAACTCATTAAGACAATGTTGATCAAGACAATATTGAAATAGCTTGAAACGAAAAATGCCTCGCATAAATTTATAAAATCAAAAAGTTAATAAACTTACTTCACAATAATAAATTTGCAGAAATAAGAAAAATACGATAAATATGCTTACCAACAAAAAATCAATGCAAGCAGATTAATCCATAATGATTATTATTAAATTAAAGAAAGAAGAATTTGCTTACCTTTAATATGCGGCTCAAAAAAGTTCCACAACATGACTTCTTAAAACTTTTACTTTTAAGGTTGAGTATATCCACAAAAAAATATTTTATTTCCATATATAATTGAAATATCATTTACGTTACTTAATTTCTTAAAAATGCAAAAATTTAAAGTAATTACAAACAGACAGTTAATATTATTCGATTTCTTCAGTATACAAAAATTTGCAAGCCTACATATTCCAAAAAACAAAAAAATGAAATTCATTCAAAACTAGTTTTTGATAAAAGATGTCTGAAAAGTTATTTGCGAAGCTACTTCAGAAACATGCATTTGGGTTTATAAAGCCCAATTATTTCACCTGTAGGGTCACTGAACTTGTAAATACCTGTGGTTGAGAGGTTATTATAAAAGTGGATTTACAACCGACAATTTTACATGATTAAACTACAGATACCTACTCGCGAAAATCCGTTCTTTTAAGAGAAAAGCATTCCCATGTAATTTTTCATATCAATTTACATCTACCACATCTATCAAAAACCATGGGAACGAAGATAAATCCACGATGAGTTAGTAGAGTCCATAGGTAGTTAAAACTTTCGTGATTTAATGTGTAATTATATGTATTGTTTCATTTTTTAGAGACATGTGTACCTATTCATTTTAAATCCGCTAAAAGTATTCACAGTGTAAAAAATAATAAATAAACAAAACTGCCAAACTGGATCGTAAAAATGTAAATGCTTCTCCACCAACAATGCTTTTTAATTTATTTTACATCTAAATCCAGTACATCGTTCCATTTAAATAACTTGTCTCGAGGTTTTAGAATAAGAATAAGACACCTATCGTGAAACTATAAGAACAATAAAATCACAGAATAGCATAATCTATTATTAAAATCTATGATATATCAATAGCAAAAAAGCATGTTTTTAAGAAACAGTTTTAAGCTAGATGCACTAATATTATAAGTAGACTATATTCAAGAATTCCAATTAACAGGTAATAAAACATAAGATGTCGAATAATCTTCAAAGGCAATGGAAAAGATTATGAAAGATAAAAGAGGATAATTCATGGAAAAATGATTAAAAAAGATGCATCGAATATGAATAATGTCTGAAATAATATGTTGAATTTTATAAAAAAAATAAAATATATGAGAATTAATATATATATATATATATATATATATATATATATATATATATATATATATATATAAGTTTAACAAGGTAAATGGATCTGAATTAAGATACGAGTTACATTTTTCAACCGTTGAAAAGAATATGCATAATACAAGAAGAGTGAAAAAAAAATTGTCAACATTATTTACGCAAATTAGAAGTACAAGTTTCAAACAACTTTTATTAAATTCTCATCTGTAAAAAAGCTTCCATTTTCCAATTTTCTTTTAATCTAAAAAAAGAACAATAAATATACAACATTTTGATAAAAATGATTAACACGCATGCAAATTTATAATCTTACAGCGTAAAAAAAAAATAAATATATCAAATTGTTTTATAATCATGCAAAACAAAGAGATAATTTGCAAACCATTTCATTTTCTCTTTCTGAAATTCCTATACATTCTTACCGTTAGTTAAATCAATCACAACCAAAAATTACAAAATCTATCAAAAGACGGTCAAATTTCTCTGAAAATTATTCAGTTGAGTTCATTTTAAGACGGAAAAAAAAAATTATTTTAAGCGCAAGCTTAAAATAATTTTTAAAAACTCTTACGAAAAATGCAAATAATGATTTTAAATGAGAAACCCCCCCCCCCCCCCTCTCCCTGCCAAAAAATAAAAAAAGTAAAATAACGTAAAAGAAAAAAAAATCGAACCGTGATTTTAAATCAAAAGGATACAAAAAATGATACGGAACATAACATTAAATCTATGTGTGCAAGTGTTCAATCACTAGAAATGTAATACATTAGGTTCAAAAAATAAAATATATATAATGCATAGCTTAAGAAGTTATAGATAAACGCGTGTACGCGGCTTTAAAAAGTTCATTAATAATGAACAATAATCTAGGAGAAAAATATAGTATATAAAAATATACTACAGCAAAATGAATCCATATTAGCGTGATCAGATGGATAAGCCTCGGTACACTAGTAATTCTGCGAGAAAATGGTAAGCGCGCCATAAATATTATTATTAAAAACGTTATTACACATTTTACAAACACGATAAAATACAAGAAGAATGAATAGAAAAATCAAAAACCTCTAACAGAATATATATTATCATTTTGTTAATAGAAATACAAAAATCAGTTAATTTCTGAAAATGATGAAATGCAACAGTACACGATTTCAAAACTACAATTTGGAACTAAAAGATTTTTATACAATGTTGACAAATTCCAGTGAAAATATTCCCCCCATTTTGAAATGATCACTAAAAAAATTGATGTATTTTATCACCTCAATTTCCTCCTGTAATACATGCATCAGTGGAAAGGTGCGTATTTACTGCTTATTATTAAATACACACAAAAGTGCTCACCTGGTGTTGATGTCTGCGGGCGCCTAGGCCGTTTGCCCCCTCCACGCCCGTATATTGTAACTATTATGAAGAATGGCTTCGTGTGGAAGATTTATCATACTGGATACATAATCAGTGAAAAGTCCATTAGAGTTGAAGCTTGAAGAGTTGAAGAATTGCTTGGAGAATTAATTGAAATATGAGCCTTGAGTATTGATGTAATTTTCGTTGCACTATGCATAGAAACGTTACTTTTAAAAATTAAGATTTACTCTAACTAAAATCCCATCAACGGCTAATAAGTTAATCGTTTGGCTATGTTTTGATAAATAGAATTCAAATAATCAAGGGACTTCCAGAATGTAATGGAACGAATTGTCCATCCACTTCAATCGTTTGCTAGGAATCGACCTATTCTGATTTTATCCGCCCAATTCACATCTTTTTCATACGATCAATTCTCTAACATAAATAGGAAGTAATAAAATCATGCGACGATACACTAAGGTAAGTGCCATAAAAGCTCACTAAGTTTCCTCCGATTCTCGCAAAGGGTAAGAAAAATCCAATGCACAGATAACACTAGTATAACACGATCGTTAGGTTTAAAAAAAAATCTGTTTTATGCATATTTGTGTCACAGTAAATAAAAAAAAAAGACTGGGTTACATTTATTTTAAAAAACTATATTTTCATTTTATAACTAAGACAAATGTGTTTATTAGCACATAAAACAACTTTGATTCATGGAAATTAAATCGAAATTATAATTTATACAAGTATTCATTAAATCAATGAAAAATGTGTTACAATAGATCAAACCTATTTCCGAGCTGTGTCAGAACGAGAGCAGTGGGAATTCTGTGTCATACGGGTTTGTTTGATTGAAATTAATGTTGATCTAGAGTGTTGTACGAAGTCTATTAGCGATGACCTTCGTAATTCTGAACCACTATCAAAATGACAAAAATGAAACCTAAGCTGCAACCTTATTCTTTAATTTTCACGCCCCGCCATGAGCAAACATTTGAGGGTTCAGTTCTGTTTAACATACAGTAATCTCTATTATTCAGCAAAATGATCACTAATCGGAATTGCAATTAATGATTACATTCAAATGTCATCAGCCATGAAGCTAACAAACAAGAGCTATAACAAACAGCATAGTGGTACGATAATAGTTTGTAACTTAAAAATATTCAAAAATAAAGTTTGAAATGTCGGTATACTTAAATAAGGAAAAGCACGAAAACCATAAATAACGTTAAACTAAACTTTTCATCGAAATTCTATACAATGGCCCTAGCATCCACGATTTTCCATTTTAAGACACGATATGATCGAGGTCTATATTTTTGATAAGAATATTCCATAAATAAGGCGCTGTTTTTCTATTTTATTTTGTACAAAAAGCGAAGCAAAAAATAAATAAATAAAATGTGCCATTTAATATACTACTAAGATTTACAACTACATCAAAGTTTAGTAAAAGAGAATATAAATATTCACAGCATACTTTTTTTTAACACAGCTGGAAACCGGAGCGGATTATTATACGTAACTTTCAGTGGATGCCATAGTGGTTCTCTAGCACACCATGGTAGGTATATTTAATAAATAACTCGCCTGAAAAATCAAATTACCCATGTTTCTCCTCTCTCTAACAAAAAAGTTAAAAAGCTGCCTTATTTACATATCATAAATATTATAACTAATAACCGGTAAAAAAGAATATAAATAGAGAATTAAAAGAACAAAAAAATTATTTTAAGAACGCTGTAGCAGTTCGAATTTACTACATCACATGAAACTTTTTTATCTAATTCAAACTTCAAAAAAAAAATCTCTTTAGAAAATGAAAAAGGTTTCCCCGAGAGAAATTAAAAGTAATTGGAAGATCAGGATGTAAAAGCACAGAAAGTAAAATCTGATAATTTTGGTGAGATAGAAATATATTTTTAGCTTACATTTAAATGGAAATAAGACTCTTGAATAAAAAGAATCGAATGCTGTAAAATTCATGAGTCAAAGGAATAATTTTAAAAAAATTGTTAAAATTGTTCATAGTTTCTAATTCAAGAATTCTAAACGAAAATACATGTTGAGTTTTATTAAATTTCCCACTACAGTGTACAAAAGAATTTTTACAATTATTTAAAATTTAATGCAAATAATCAAATATATTTAATGCATTCTATTACCGATCCTGCAGTTAAAATCTAAGTTATATTTTATGCAAAATTTAAATAAAAATAGACACACAAATAAAAAGTTATAAGTTGAATGCTCGGAAATTATTTCTCACGTATATACATTTCTAATTTATTGTCTTGTTTTAATAATCACATGCAAACTTTATGGCATGTACGGCATTTGGTAAATTAAAATAGATTTCAAACCATTAAAAGTTGTTCGAAAAATTCCACTATACGATACATTTTCACCGGTAAGTTTATCGTTCACTAAGAAGAATCCTAAGAAACGCTTTATCTGTAATTAAATGATAATTCAACACAACAATTGCAGCGTTTTTCTTTTTCCAATTTAGAACGTGGAAATAAAAAAGCGAATCCGTTATTGAATTTGTAAGTTGAAAAATATAAGAGAAAAATTCCTTCCAAAACTTCTTACGGCTGCCACAGTAATCTCCAAACTCGGAACACATCTTAAGATAGAAAAAAATGTCACAATATTAAAATAAATCCGCATGGTTATAACACGTATATCATTTGGCATAATGCATTTTCCTAAAATATAGAAGTATTTTACTTCGGTTTAACAGGTCATGTTAAAAATCACTTTTGTATTACAACTAGGAAACGAGATATGGAACATAATAATTAATATAGTAAAAAATTGAATGATTTAAACAGAAATTATTTCGAAACTCCACAAACGCTTCCCCAATCTGAAAATACGTGTAGAGTTTGGATCCTATTTTTTAACATTAAGAAAAGACAGTCTTTCGTATTACAGTCAATCATATTATTTAGTCAATCCGGTTGTCATGTAATTGACGTCAAAATCAGGAACGCTGGCAAATTACGTCTAGTCGTGAGCGGCTGCCAATTTAGCTAGGTCGGCATTGTTATTTCACAAGTTAGCAATGGTGTAAAACAAAATAAACATCATGCGTACAAGAGCTTTAGTCTGCCGCAGATCTGAACGATCTGTTTTTCTCAAGCATCAAAGGAACCAGCTGGCGTCTACAAGACTGCTTCTTTTCTTAAAGATGCTGGATTCAAGCCCTGACTGGAGACATTTGTTGTTGTAATTTAGAATACATTGAAGGCTTGCATGTGCATTCAGAATGTAGACCAAAAAGAAACAAAAATTTTTTTTAATCAGATACTAAGTACATGGAGAGTCCACTGTAATGTATGGAATTAAATGAATCACTCTGTAACGATTGGAGAAATAAAAGAAAAAGCCAGTAGTATTCTATCTCGAAATAGATAACTTCCCCCCTTTTTAGTCGGCATTTTCAAAAACCACCAGGAAATGATTCGAGTCAACAGTGTCAAGGCTAATAACATTCAACGTGTTTCTTATTGCGTATGTATCTATTTTACTTTTATACAACTTAATACGCTATGATTGCATTTGGATTTCAAATCTCTTACATATTTGATAAACTGATCGTCTTATTTTTTCCTTGCCTATTAAATCTTAAATATCAGATAAATACGAGTTCTGATATTATATATATATCACCAAAATAACAAAATACCTTTGAATAATCAAAAAAAAAATTTTTTTTGTTAAACAAAATATCTTTTTCGAGGAATTATGTATTTCCAGTTTAAATGCATATTCGTAAAAAGGAAACATTATGTATTACAGAATATATTCTAAAGCTAGTATTGTTTCAATATGACGCATTTGTTTTTAGGAGGGAAAAAAAGAGCGAAAGATTTCACATAAATGAACATTACATTTCACCAAAAGAATTTTTCAAACTACTAGTATTTAAAAAAATTTTCTTCATGTGTATTTGATAATCTCAAACTTTTTATGTTTAACTGGTTTTTTACCTATATGGCGGAAAAATTTAGATAAATTATAAGTATTCACGCGTAATGCATATAAATATTCAGCTCTGGAACATATACCAGTACCAATAATTGTCATTATCTCCTAAACTCATCTCCCCCCACCACCACCATTGATTTTAATTGTTCACATTTAAGTACTAATGTAAAAATAAATGTGGTATTATCAATTACTTTTATTAAACACGACAAAATTATCTTCAAAGCCAAGATTATTAAAAAGCTTAATCGTACAGATATTAACTAAAACCTTTGTGAGTTTAACTCTTAGAAATTGTCATCTAATGTAACACAAAATTAAATTTTACATTTGAAAAAAGTACTACATTACCTTTTGGCATTTTGAAAATCATAAAGCTATTTCAAGAAAATAAATACTACTAGACACGTCCTTTAAAAAAGTCTGGTCAATTTAAAGTGATTTATAATAATGTGCAGAAACTCATTTCCAATTACATAATTTTGTCTGACAAACATAAAATTAATTTATATAACAGAAAGTATTCTAAGCTCAGGTTAAACGAAAATATTCAATATACAACCCCATTTGACTTAATGAAAGGACAAAATTATCGTTTCAGTAATGGGGAGAACATTATTATTGAAAAGAAGGGATTAGCGACGTTTACTTCGAAGTTTCGCATATTATTAGGACGCATCACTGTCAACTTAACTCCTATTAGATGTCTGCAAGGGGGCTTTCCCAATGACTGTTCCCCGTTGGCATAAGGCGACAGAGCGCAGCTGTTGGGTAAACAAATACGGGCGATGTTAATAAAGCAAATGTCTCGCTGGCTGCGAAATTACTTCTATAGCGAAAGTTGTAGTCTTTTTATACAACCGAACTTGTCATCCAAATGAATGAAACCAGTTAACACCAAGATACAAGAAGAAAACTGGTGTTTTTATATGTATCAAAGCAAAAAAAGAAGAAAAAAAAAAATCTTTCTATTTCATGTATAAAAATGTTTTCAATTAAGATACTAAGTTTTACATTTATTTAACAAGGGTATCTTTCATATATCATAACAGAGTTTCATGTTTGAAAATGGAATTACACGATAGAAACGAATAACCCCAAGACGTTCACTTATTTTAAATTTAGCGCCATTAAAATTAAACATTAAACAAAATTGAAGAAGTTCAATGCAAAGTTTCAAAAAGAACAGATTTAGCCACCCAAGGTACGCTTTTTTTTTAATAATTATTATTAAATTACTCGAATATAAGAATTAAAGTAAACGATGAAATATTGAGAAATGGACAATAGTGCACTTTACCGATATTAAAATTAAAGGAAACGATAAATTATTAAAGTAAATATTTTTAAGTTGAATGTAATTAAAACTGAAGGACACGATAAAATGAAAAGTGATCTGGTACGCCAAAATTGATCCACCTAAAAGAATAACCCCTTGGGTGGCTAATAATTAAAACTTGTTAATTATAGAATGTATATAAATATAAAAATAAATACATAACATAGTAACATCCAAATACGTGATTCAAATCGATGTTAAAACACCAATTTGAAAAAATGAACGCTACTCGAAATAATCGCAAAATTTCAAAAGAAAACTTATTAAAAAGTTCTCTGTGGATAAGAATTCTTTTTCTTTCCCAGCATTTTTTCATCAGTTATCTTTATAATTTACAGTAAGTCTTTATTTTGTTACCTTTTGACAGATTCCAGATAAATTGTTAATCCAATATCGCGTGCGTAGCATTAGAATAACTTCGCACAATATACTACATTATGATAGTCATACATTAACACCACCTAACAAAATCTAATTCAAAAAAACAAGACGTAATAAATTTTAAAAAATTACATTTGTCTTAAAATCTTGAGAATGGGACTTTAGATATTAGTGAGATATTACATTATCAATATTTTTCATTGAAAATCGAGAATATCTCATGAGCTAGGTAAGTTTATATGAAGCAACAGAGCTCTCCCTTTTTACTAGAGGTTGTTGACCCAAAAGGATATACACAAGCCCATAATAACATCTACGAGCCTTTGAAGTTCACTCGAACAGCAGCTTTTGATTTATCAACAAGAGCTTTTTCTGTCCCAAGATTAATGGATGTTGTTTTATCGGGACTTGCGTCACTTCTAATATCACGTTGCTTCGATGACATATTTATTGCTTTCAATGAAATGGAAACTATCTTGAGAAATAACATTTTTTTTTTTTTTTTTTTTTGGACTTATTGAGTGTCAACTGAAGTTAAAATCCATGGTTTTCGCAAAAGCTACACAATGTGCTATTTCCTTAAACATTTCTAAAGGTTACAAATATAAAGATAGAGGTTATGAGAAAATTTAAGTAACTTAGAATAAAAAGAAAGACACTCGCCACTTTTATTTGTTCAATTGCTTCATATGATAAGGTTTAAGTTACAGTTTTACATCGCAATAAATTAAAAAATGAATTTACGATTCTCGGTTTTTTTAAAAAAAGAAAAGTTTTTACTCGCCTGTCACTATAATTAATAGTGCGGCATACAACGCTTTTTTATGAGAGAGCCCAAGAATCCCATTATATGAGAAGGTTGTAACACTCTTGGAAAAGATTTCAAATAAGAAATATAAATTTATTCACAGAATATTTCACTCTCAAACTAATCACGGAATAATCAATGATTTAAAATGCTTTTGAAACAGGCATTTTTTAACTTTGCGATCACGAGGGAGTACTCTTTCAATCGTAAAGATTCCATTCAAAAATTAGAAAACTTGTCACGATGGGCTATTCACGCTTTTCTCTTCACTATCCTCCGGGCTTTTATATCAATCTGAATTGCATAAAATTGCAATTTCCCACCCAAATTAAATGTGATGAGGTAAATTAGATGAAGACAGAAGTGAAGTGATTTAGACATAATGATAGAAAAATGAAACAGAATTAATTTAAAATAGAAGGGCAGAATAACTTGAGGGCAGAGAATTGTTATTTGGATTGAAACTCTTCTATTAGTTTTGTGGATTGAATCGGATTTTATATTAGAAGTATTACGATAAGAATCGGGGGGAGAGAGATTAGTTATTCCATAGTGATAATTAATAAACTGTTTTGTTCTTTCATGTCTCCAATTAAGAGTTATTCCTTACTGCTTAATATATATTAAGATACGGCGCAAGAACAAGGTAAAGAAGGGCAGCCGTTACAAAGTTAGGTACAATAACTGTAATAAATGCAGAACATACTTTGAATAATATTACTTAGATTATTGTTAAAAAGTTTCACTACACTGTTAATGAACAGAACAGTTTTACAAATACCAGCTGAGAATGTATGCAGTAATTTAATGTATTCTTTTAAATAAAAGTTACTTACCTCAATAAGACGTTAAAATGGTTTTACAATAACGTCTCGGCTATTGCAAACAGATCTGAAACTTATTGCCGCATTTAAAAATAATGTTTCTAGCACAGACTTGGAGAATTTATTTCAAATGAAATATTTTCTCTGAGTAGTTTCCCACCCTCTAATTTCTATTTATTTTAATACTATTTTTTTCTCAACTATTTATTTTTAATTTTATATAAGAATGGCCTCTCTCAAAATCGAGTTTACTGGATTTTTTTACGGCATTAAAAACACCTCATTTGAAAATTTTGATTACCTGTATGATATATGATTGATCATTGTTTTTGAAGTCATTCAAAGTACTATTTCCACTTTAATACGAAACACGAATACCTAATAGTAGTCAATACATATTACAGTTTAATACACTTTAAAAAAAAACTATAAAAATAAACAAATTAAATTTTTTTATAAAAATATAATTTATCAGAAACATTTAAGACATTTTGCATTTTTTAGCTTTTAGTCAAATTTATTCTATGAAAGCCGAATAACTTTAAAAAATCAGCAACTTTTTCAGCATACAAAAAACGAGCAATTCCTCTTGAACAAAATCATTCACAGGTGAATAAACTCTTATATAAAATTCTAAATTACAAGCCTTTTTATGCGAACGTATTTGTTTTCGATGAAATAATCCTTTCCCAAGGTAAAACATAATCACAAAGAAATTTAATAAAAGCAAAATACTTTTTTAACGGAATTAAATATTTCTCAATGCATATATTTGGTTATTTTGGAAAGAAAAAAAAAAGTCGAAGTTTATATAAAATTCTTGTAAAAGAATTCAGAATCATAACAAAAATACGAGTAAGAGTGACTGAATCATAGCATAAGCCACACAACGTAGTAAAACGCCACATGCATCAAATTTCGTGAAATTATTCTAAAACCTGACCTCGTCGTCTTAAGTAGGCAGAACAGAGTTCAATTTCATTCTCTCAATGTTTCACTTTAAGAAGATGGGAAGCAAAAAAAAAAAAGGTTTAAAGCACAAGCGAGGCAGAGAACCCCAATAAAGGCAAAAATGTACGATTTCAAGGTTAAAAGGCGAAAATTTCATGCAGTTGATGATCGGCCTGGTACACATTAGACAGTTTTCGTTTTCGTCTTCCTGCTCGAAGTAAATTGACCGCAGCAGCCTGACTTCTAGCTCCAGTCGAAACGTATGAAATTTCAACAATCGTAGTTAATGGAGGTAAACGGAATCACGAGCACATCGTCATCCGATGTTAAAATTTCTATTTTTTTTCAATCGACAGCCACACGTGTTCAAAACACATCGTTACATTAAATATGTTTCCTTTCTGAAAGCCTTCTTTTTTTTTTTTTGCATAGATATTTTGTTTGCAAATTCATAGCAATGTTGTGATACTTATAAAAAGAAAGATAAAGGAGAAGTGAAGATATACTTTTAAATTCCCACAACTCAAATATTAATTGATATGTCTTCAACAGCCAATATATAGGGTTAAAAAAAAATTTCCAGCCTTTATCGAGCTAGTTTTCACTAATTCTGGGGAAAGTACATCGTTTTCAGAGAACATACAGCTAATTAATTCAAAATAAATAAATAAAATGGATACCCCACAAACGTTCTCTTGAATTTAGTAGAAACGTAACATAAAAAATAAGGCATAATTCGGTCCCCCAACATAACTATATATTTTGATTAACATTAAATGAACTTACAACTTCCTACAGCTCATTACTTCAGTATTAAATAACTTGTTTACATGCTTTTTAAGCCTGATATTTACAACGTTATATGTAATTTCTCAGACAAGACTTATTTATTCTTTGAATTGAAAATCAAGAGTCACAAGGGTCGGTTTCTCAGAAGCCAACAATAATGAACCTTTTGAATGCCAAGCGGCGATTTTGCGCTCCTTCTGTTCTGTTCCTAAAGTGCCAGCTTGCTAGGCTGCGAAGCCGACAATCGCAGTATGCTAGGTTCTGTCAATGCGTGACTTTGCTGTTCTGTTCCATTTTAGGTAAATTAAGATAAAATAAAAATTAAATTATATTGTAGATTACATAAAAAAAAAACCTTAACATACCACACATACCTTCCACATACATACCACACATACCTTTTACATACATACCACACATACCTTTTACATACACACCACGCACCTAGATATCACATAACTTTTACATATATGCAATAAAATGTTTAAGTTATATTTATATATAATTTAAACACCACAATATCACTACTTACGCTCAAAAGGGTGTCAGAACAAAACTAAACTGAAAGAATTAAGATTTATCCCGTATGAACAGAAAATAGCGCTCCTTGGGCGAGGATGCTGCTTAGCACTCAAACGGTTAGTCAAATTAAAATTATCAATTTTATATTTTGACAAAAATGAATTTTTAGCACTTCATCAGACTGGATTTTGAACGTGCATTATCTTTCTTTTAAAAATTATTATATTCACATTTTGATAGCATTGAAATTACTCGACATTCAATTATTCTTCTATTAACACAATAGCGCAAACTTTTGAATAACACAGTATTGCGTTAATAGACATTCCAGGTGTCTTTACACGCAATAGTGAAGATAATCCAGCAAAATAAAACCATAAAGGAGACATTAGCATAGAGAACCAGATAGCGGAAAATGCAAATATTTCTTTTTTGAAGACCCTTTGATTGGCATCCAGGAAATGGATAGTTACAAGAACAATAAATTGAAATGATTTCACTTTTTTAAAAAAAAAAAATTCTTAGCACAAACGAAAAATCTCATTCTACTTTGTGAAACATTATTTCAGAAAAACTGTTGAATATCACATCTAATTTAAAAATACAGTTTGAACAGAAGAGGGAAAAAAATAGATCTATTTAGATTCACGTACAGATATCTGTGGCGGCATACATTATTTATATGATCATTCCCCCAGCAACCCCCTTCCCCCTAAAAAAAATAATTCAAAACAGATTTGAATTTCCTCGGTTGTCGCCCAAGAAAGAACAACCGTGGGTAAAGTCATTTCTTTCCCCTCTCACTTGGGAGGGAGAGAAAACGCTTTCTCACTCCTTTCAAATACGATGAAACAGCCCTCTATTGATGCACGCGGAGGAAACCAGTATATCAATAAAGGTTATAAATATAAAGGACAGCCAAGAAAGTGGTCAGGGACAATGAAATAACTGGCATGCAAGTTCAACAAAGACGAATGCGATTATGGCTAGACGGCTTTTTTCAAGCCATGAAGGTCGAGTTTGTGGTGGATTCGTTTAACTTGTGGCCTTCCTGTTTAATGCCTCCAATACAAAAACCGAAGGCAATTTTTTCCCCCTTTAATATATCTGGGGTGGGAAAAATATATTCATAATTTTGACATCTTAAGTGAAATAGTGAATGCTAATAAATTTTTTGACAAGTCTAAAATAAAAAAAATTGCAGGAATTCAACGCAAGATATTTTGCAGAACACTACATATATAATGAAGGAACATGCAGAAATCATATTTAAAACCCACGTAAAGGTGTTAATGTCTGCTCACCGATTATATTGTACAATTCGATGAGCAATTCGCACACTTCCATGCAAATAATTACGATACGAAATTTAAAAAATACATATATTTTTAATTAAAAGAAGGTCTAAAAATAATTAATATATCGCACAATTTATGCTTACAAACCATGCAGGTGTTACCTTTTACGCTTTTTTTTTTTTTATCAAATATTAAGGGAGGTGGAACAACGCGTGTATTTACGACATCATTTAAAAAATTTGATAGCTCACAAATCAAAGGAGAAAAAAGAAACAGCTAAACATTTTTTGTTTAACAAGCGTTAAGGATCATATTATTACAAGTCTGTATATTAAAAATAGACGCTAAAAATCAACTAATCAGTTGTATCAACAGAATTTGTCGAACAATCTACACGTGCAAGGTGAAAACAAAAAGCAAAATTGCATTTAATCTAAAAGAGAGTTCTGGTATCTCAAATTAATCTTTAAGAATCACCATTTTACAACATCTGTATCTCTGAATGTTAAGGTCGGAGCTTGAAGATAAGATAGGAATAATCGTGATAAATTGTGTAGCTAGAAAGCCTATTGAACAAGAAAACATTATTATAAAAACAAAATCCGGAGTTCACGTAATAGAAAGAAAAATGACACAAAAGGAAAAAATAAAACATCAAACTTTTGGTTTCGTGTGAAATCTAGAAAGAAGTAAAACATAGATATAAACATATTACAGTTCAAAATCCTTTTCCTGTTAATTAGTTTAGATTGAAAATGGCATCTGATTTTTTCCCCCAAGAATTATGAGGACAATATTTGAAATGTAACAATTTGACCTTTCAAATTTGGAACAGGATTACAGATTGATGAATGTAAAATGCTTTGTCTAAAGAAGAAGTACTTTAATTATTAATTTAAAAGTAATTTTCACAAGTCAAATTGTGTGTGTTTTAAAAATCACCTTAAAAACTATCAAATCATCACGAGCGTCTATAGGTTCAATAACTTTTACCAGACGTGTAGTTTAAAAGCAGTAATTATAAAGAACCAGTCAAATAAAATTAAGCATAACAAGGAATTTAAAATATTGGCCTTTCAGCAATGATGCGAAATATGGAACAGAAAAGAAAAGTTCTCATTTGAAAATTAATCTTAAATCCAAAATCTTTAAAGGATAGGAAATTTCAATGGAGATTAATTTATAGAGCCTTGTATGATTTCAATAAATAACTAACACATTTCTAGGTTGCCTAATACTTCCACGTATACAGATGAAAACTTTCTAAGAAAGGTGGGATAGGAATTAACCATATTATAATTATTTAAAAATTCGTAAAAAATTCTACACGAATGTTACATTTTTTAAAAGAAAGATTAAAATAACTAGAGACTCCTAGAAATTAAGTAATGATTAAAGAAAATATCAGTAAAAACAATTCGGCATGAGAAGAAAACAAAATATTTCAGAATAAATTACTTAAAATATAGTTTGAGAAAAATTATTGCATGAACAAAGAAATTAATTATTCTTCGTATCATTGACAGGAGAGGACGAATGTAGGGTAGGCTGTTAATAAACATTAATTTGTCGCCAGTTTTCAAGTTTACATCAGAAAATAAAGAGAAATGATTAAAAAAATATATTACATACAATAAAAATCTAAACGCAAAACTCTGAATAAAAACAATCGATATAATAAAATCTTTGGTAGATTATCATTCATCTGGACCAATCTGAATACTAACGAACATTAGTATATTCACTACAAATAAAAACAAATCCAATAAACTTCATAAAATAAAACAAAACCACTTACTTTACTCAGCAAGAATTGAAACGGAAAATTCACATGAACACAAAATAGACATAGAAATTGTAGAATTTCAATACGCAACGTCTCGTGTTGATAAACCCTCTGGCATGGCTTGCATTAGTGCGTGCAACAAATGTATAGTCACAAAAAGTTCAGTAACACACTTCCTAATATTTTTAAAGTTCTAAATCAGTTCAAGGGAACATGGAAGCCGTGAAAGTTTTTTTTTTTTCTTCCCTAATTGAAATCCCAAACAAGAAATGTGTCATTTCCATCACGATCAAGGTAAGTTTAAAACTCTTCCTATTTCGCACATCAGCTAAGATATCTTGTCCTTGATTAATTGAAACCTTTTAAATGCTAATTGCATATTTAATATTTATTAATAAATGGTTCTTGAACGCTTCAGATTTTCGTCACGCCAACTTTTTTTTAGATCTGATTCTGTAGATTCTTTTAGTTCTTTCACAAAAACATGTCGACTATCGCTTTAGGGAAGGCCAGTAATGTCCTGCCCATGATGGAATGTCCTAGAGACAAGGATCAAAATCTGCCAGAGTTGGCAACTTACACTTCGATAGAATATCCATAGATAAAAATCTAATTTCCTTAAATACTTGTTTACACTGAGTGTGGCCAGAATCAATTCTCCTAAAACTCTCTTCAGACGACCGTATTGGCAAAAACTTTCTAATGAATTCTTTACAATAGCTGGTCAAAAAAATTCAAATCACCTTTAGAATTTACCTTTGAATTAAGTCTTTCAATCTTAGCTTTAAAAGTTAACAATATCAAAATACAAATTAACACATGCAACTTCGAGTTAAGAATTTAAAAAACTCCTAAAAAAACTTCGATTGGTTGCTTCCATGTTCGAAATTATAAAACTCGATTCATGGGTATTTTTATTTCCTTTCCGCTCTCAACATGCAGATAGCTTCTATATCATCTGGGTTACTTTAAAAAGATGAGCTTTTCTTATGCGATTCGAAAGCAGTTTTGCAATGTCTCGAACAGCAGGTTTGGAGAGAATTTCATGAATGCAATTACAAATGTTAATTGTGTTCTTAGTTTTCGGAAACTGAAATTTAGCTTTCCGACGCTTATTAAGTTTTAGCCACACCTATCCGACCGGTTTTTGGATGAATTCTGTTACTACAATAAATTCAGTATACGTACTTCGCCTGTATGTAATTAAATTGGAAATACGTCAAAACAATCCTGTAACACTATACGTACAGAGTTATAAATTTAAACATTATCTTATAGTAATTCTCCCACTGTCATTCAAACATTTGTATATTTTTAATCAATGGAAAACCGATTTCGTACACGTTTTCAAATTATATTATTTCGAATATTTTAAGAATAACACTTTCCCTTATCTTAAAATTTGTTTAATTCACTAAGAAGCCTTTAATATTTACAATTTTAAGTTTGTATTCTTCCCACATTTTCTGTATTAAAAGTTCGTAATATTTAGCTATATTTAAACGTATATCGAATATAAGAAGCCACTCAAAACTTGAGGTAGCATCGCCTTTACTTACAAGAAGTAGCGAAGAAAGTCTGAATTAAGTTGTAGAGTTTCACCGAGCCAGCGCAGTAATAATAACTTTCGCAGAGTCAGCATTTTGAACGCACTCACACAAGTTCAACTCGAACATATATAAAATTACATTCAACCATTTTGTAATATTTTTCCCCTTGAACAAATCGAAACTACACATGCGAATGAAATTCCTACAAGCTTCTAAAAAGAACTTTTTTTGTTTTTGAGGATTCAAAATACCTTTTTTAAACCAACACGAACATTTTACTACAGTTAAATCTCCAATGTAACAACTTTCAAAATACAGAAGGGGGGGGGGGAAGAAAAAAGATGAAAAAACTTCCTATAAGCATAATTCCAAAATAATTCGCGATTGGAATCTTTTTTAATGCTCTTTACACGCCTATCGATATTTTAACTTGACTTACGAATATGTATTCAAGCAACCCCATTTTCTTTCGTGTATCAATTCATATATCAAGAATTCGTATATCAATTCAAATATAATCAACACTGTATAAAATATACAAAAAATAAGCACTTAAAAAGACATTTCAATAACTTCAAGGGGTATTCGTATTTACTTCTCAGGTTTAATAATTATTACATATACTTAAGCTATTAAAGCTCTATTCTTTGAAAATGTTACATCCAAACCTCTTGAATCTTATAAATAGCACCCAACATCTGTCTCTAAATTACCAAGTATGTTAACAAGCAGTGAGTAAATGGATAAACATTTTTACTCGTTTTATAGGACTAAAAATAAGTCTTATATTTCAATCCTTGCGTAGAAATAAAATAATTTTTGATGTAAAATTTGACATTCGCTTTTCTTTCAATAAATATGTCCTGACATTACTTCCATTTACAGGAGTAAATATCTAATTGTAGCTAATTAAAAAAATTAACGCATTAATGCGATTCACAATAAATCTTATATTTCCACATGTTTAATGTTCAATTAAACTGCGAATCTATAATTCTAATTAAAATTAGTCGATTTAAAAGAAACTATACGTCTACACCGTTCAGTTCATTTTAAAAAAAGTACTGCAAAGAATGCCAAAAGTTATTTGTTTTTATTATTTTCCAAAAAAGTTATTCCCGGACATGCAATCAAAGAGAGATAGGATTTTGTTATTTTTTTCTCATGATGAACTGCATTGGTCCAAGCTCAAGAACACCTCTTTGTGTTCAATAAAAAAAAATTACTTTTAATTTAAACTGAATCATTTTAAAATTTCCGTCATACCCTTTAATTTTCTATAATTTTCAAATAGTTCAAGCGCAAAATTAGTTCTAAATACATTTAATCCATCACAAATGCATTGAATATATAAAGTTCACTGAAATTCAGGAAAAAAAAGTTCAAAAACATAATTTTTTGCTTATTTATTTTAAAAAGAGAATACACTTAAGGTGAGAGAAAAGCTTGCGGTTTAAAGTCTAGCTCCTTTTCCCAGGACATGAGTATGCAAATATAAATATACAAAATGTATCTGCCATGTTTACGATCATTACAAGTAAAAAAAAAATCAGCAATACAAATTTCCGTTAAAGAGCAATTAAAGTAACGACCTTGCTATTATAAAAGATACATTTTTATTCCGCTAAGCGCATAACACATTTGCAAAATCATTATCTAAGGAGAAGCCGCAGCTGTCGGAAAACATTTATTGCTATTCAAAAAGGTTTAGCAAAATTTTCCCTACGCTTCTTCGTGCTAAAATGTAATAAACCGCAGTATTCCCTCAAATTGATTTTTCATTAGTACGTCTGATACATTTTTTTTCCAGATTTCTAAACTAGAGAGAGTTTTAACTAAAGTAATTAACAAAATAGTTTAAGTTAATCTTAAATACATTTTTAACTCGAAGTCTTATTGTTGATTATCATTAGAGCGTGTCATTTTTTTAAACAACAGTAAGTAATGGATAACATCCATTATTTGTATGTTATCCATCACTCTACTGTTTAACATCATAAGTATAAAATGGAATGGGGGAAATGATTTTATATACATACATACATACACAGATACACGTGGTGTAGCTTTTAAATAAAACATTTTATTTTTATGTCATACATATTTACTTATTATCATCTACAAAATACAACCCTTCTCTATCACTACAACGTTCCATACGAATCTTCCATTGTTCGAAACAGTGCTGCAAGTCATCTTCTGTCAACTACCACAGGAAGCGTGCCGTTTTCTCTTACCAGTTTTAACGGACTCAAATATTGTTCTTTTTAATGCAGATTTCACCTTAGGAAACAGATAGAAGTCGCATGGCGCAAGATCCGGAGAATAAGGCGGATGGTCTAACACTGGGATGTTGTATTTGGCTAGAAACCTCTCGAGAGGCAATGTGGAATGAGCATCGTCTTGGTGTAAAAAATTTGCTGTACGGATTCTTTGTCAATTCCTACAGCCTCAGCAATCGCACGAATACTTAGCCGACGGCCAGATCGAACCAGATTACCGATTTCTTCGATATTATTAGTTTTTGAGTTGGAAAGGCGAACCGGGCATGAATAATCTTCAACATCTTCTCTACCATCTTGCAAACGCTTAAACCACTCAAAAACACGTACACGCGATAAACATTCATTGCCGTACACTTCTTTTAATAAATTATAAGTTTCAGTAACGGTTTTTCCCAAGTTATACATGTGAAATTTCACAACAATTCGTTGCTCTATTGTTACACTTATTTTTCCAGCGAAACAAAAATAATAATAATAACTCTAACGCGAACGAAGGCTACGGGTATACGGATTTGTTTGCAGAAGCGAGAGTCACTGCATTCGAAAGAGAAGGCATCACGCTAAGCAGCTGTCGGTCGCTGGCAGTTGGCGCATGCATACTTTTTCAGTAGCAGCGTCAGTCTCTTCATTTAATATCCACATCACGTGTATGTGTATTATGTATTAAACAATACACATGCCACTGCTTGAGCATACCATAGTATTGTAATTGTATTGTCAAGGGAGCTATAAATGTATGCAAAATTTAAGCTAGATCGGACGATACGAAGTGGGTTAAAATTTGAGTACACATTTTTGGAACTCGAATTTTGAAACTGGAGAGACTAGTTTTTTTTACATACATAAATGTGAATACAGCAAGTTAAATAAAAGCTTGTAAAAAAGGAAGGAGCTTTCGATCACGTGCAGAAAATCAGGTAACTGAAAGGCGTTTTATATAAATTAACGAAGTAGATTATTGTCGCACTACACCCCAAAATAACCAACCGCAGAAGAGCTTCGTAATTCTGAGCTAAATCCGACAACCAACACGACACCTCTCTCACTAATTCCCACATCACGACACATGATACCTTGTCATTGCCAGTTACATTTGGCAATGAGCAATTCCAGAAGTGACATTGAGCAAATCGCTATTTCCTCTTCACTAACTTCGGGGATTTTTTTGTTATTTGAATCACATAAAATTACCAACTCCTTGCCAACCAAATGAAACGCCACAAAGGTAAATTAGATTAAGATAAGTGCAATGAATTGAATTAAGGATAGTGATATATAAATGAAATAGAATTAAAGGGAAAGAGAAGGGAGAGATATGATAACTACAAGCTGATAGATGTTCAAGTAAATTGGAGTGAATTATTGTAATTAATAGTTGGTAGAGAAACTGATTGTGTGGCTCCGGAAGACGAATCTGCTTTAAGTGCGTGCTATAATCTGCTACAAGTGTATCAATCAGGGCGAGTGAGCTGGTAAACTAAGACTTCATTGTTTAATTTTAAGCCAGGATTAAATTCAAATAAATAGGGATTCAGGAACCTTACATAACTGTGCAGATAGTTAAATAAACTAATTTGTCTTTTTCCGACATCTCTTCCATTTGGTTTTGATTACTTATTGACTATTCAATTAGACTGTAAAACGTCTGTGGAGTTTGATAATGAAAAACGAAGCTACACAGTTATATTATAACTTTTTGAGGTGTAATCTAGCACCAAACTCGCACATCTCTCTCTAAAGCTAAGTCTCTACCAATAACAGCAATACAAATTATAGCTGCAATGGAGTGTAGTCTACCACGAATTTGGTCACCTTCCCTGCATCCATGCTTTGAAAATTAGTACTTGAAATGTCAAAATATGAGTGATTTCAAGTGAATATTAATTTCGGAAGAATCGATACTTCTTTTAAAAAAAATACTTATTTTAAGTGAAATAAAATGCAACACTTAATACGTAAATGAAATTATATTTATCAAATCTAAAACGTTATTTCACAAACTTTCAGTTCGGAATTCTGTTATAAAATCTACATCGAATTCACTGCGTCAAATTAATTTTCACTTCCATATTTGCTTACAAGAACGATGTTTTATTTTCAATCCCATTTAATTTAAAAACGATAAATAGTGTATATAATTTCCCTATTTTCTTTATGTATAATTCTCGAGAAAAAGATGTCCCTAAAGTACAAAATTTCACAATCCTTCATTTAAGAAATTTCTCTTTCGCATTGCAAGTAATTAAAGCCTATAAATACCATTTTGTAAATTTTGATAATCGATTTACTTATCAAGCTATGTTAAAGGGAGTTAAATATGAGAAGTTTCAAAGAAATAATCTAACCCATCAACACTCAAAAGTAACACAAGGGCTACTCGCGATGTACCTAGTAATTTCGAGTATCGGTCAAGTGATGAAGACGACACCTGTGCAAGCATCCCACTCTCCAAACTTCCACACAATCCCAAACAATGTTTCGTGAATATCTCTGAAACTAATAATCGAGTTCGAAAGAAATTTGGAACATAAGCTATTTGGATCATCCTGCACTTAATTTGGTTTTAAAAAAATAGGATACCGTAATGGGGTAAATGTTTTTTATAGGTTAATTAATCCATTAGTACTGTACAGAGCGAATGTGAGTAAAAGTTGGGATTTGTGGCGCACACAAGAGCCCAATCGTATGTTGCACCAAACATTCATTGGTAGCTGTGATCTAGACGTTGGAAGAAAAAATATTGGGGGAAAATACAAATATTGACGAGAAGGAAGGTCGAAAATAAAACAGGATCGCTAGGGTATCCTGGGACCGCGTGATCCGTGTTTACCAAAGATTGTATGCCCCATAGGAAAGTAAAAAAGCATTAGGGTATCTAGGGGTTATGGATTCTAGCACTTACTTCAAGAAGGTAATCCTCCAAGGGGCCATTAACACTATACTTCTCATTTCGCTACTAACATTGATACCATTGTTGTCCAGCTCCGACAAAAATTTCTCAGATTATTAAGGGAGGGGGGGGGGGGGGATTTGTTGTTGTTGTTTCTTTGGTTTTTTTTTTTTTTTACATTTCACATTGAATTTTGTTTTTCAAAAAGAATTTCCCCAATATTATATCAAATATTTTAACATAAAAAAAAGCTTTCAAAAATTTTCTGCTTCTAATTTCTTTCAACTACAACGGTGAGTCAACAGAAAATAAGAGAAAGCGTTAAATTGCACAAGTATGTCCACAACTAACTACTGGAAAGAGCTTTTCATGAAAAATGTTATCTCAACAAAACAAGCGATAACAAGAACAAAACAAGTCCACGCTCAAGCGATTACGATACAATCTTTACAAATTGAAACATAAATGCCTTGACAACCAACCTTTAACCTCACAAGAAAACTGAGAATTAAAGAGGTCAAGTAATTTTGCACAGGAATTTTGTAACAAATATTATGATGCAAAACCGCGTGAGATATTTTAATATGAATAATAGTTGAGAGTATGTACATAAATAGATCGAAAATCATAAGAATGGGACGCATTAAGTAACAATTCAAATACCTTGTGCTCATCTGTCAATTGTTCTTAAATTTATAAATGAGAAATATAAAATTTTATCAAACACTCAAGAATATGACAAATATCGATTTATTTCCTAATTAATTAATAATTTAATTAAACCAAACAGTCTCATTTATATAAAATGACACATATCTATGGTTTATTTCAAAATAAGTCACACCTATGCAGAGAAATGTAGCATAAATTAATAAAATTAGTTTTAGATTGTGTTAAATGACATTGTGCATGGTCGTTAGAAATTATTTTAACACTTCGATTAAAATAAATATTTTTATTTTCAGCTTTTACTTAAGAGATATTTTTTTTAAAGATCACTTTTAATATCATAAATCTGTTAACATCACTTACTTCACTTATATTAGCTCTTCAAGATTTTCTCAGTAAAAAAAAAAATAACCACATGTCAGTTCAAGATTTAGCACCAAGTTGAAAGAATTTACTCAAAAGTTGAAAGAATTTACAAAAAGAAAAAAGAAAAATACATTTAATATATGTTTACTCAATCATTCGTTAAAAAAATTGCTTGGCATACATTCGCCAACTGTTCCCCCAACAGAATTTTTTAAAAATCAAATTTGATTTTTAAGAATTAATAGATTTCTTTATTATCAAATAGCAATAGATCGTAGAATGATAGTAATAAAATCCGGGAATATTTTTTTGGAAAAAAAATTTAGTTTAAACTCAAAAGTATAGTAGCACAGTAGCAAACAGAAAATTATACAGAAAACTTTAGTTGTTTAGAATGCAAATGTGTGTGTGTAATCTCATAAGTTACATTCGTTTATTGTTCTTTCACATTTCAAACAATGATTTGAAGAAAATAATAAGATGTCCGGTCTTAACTGTGTCGACAACAACATACTTGACAACTATACCATGCCAAAAATGAAAACAATGCTTTGCGCTTAGAATCATTTTTTATGTTATGAATACAACGATAGCTAGAGGATAGTACACATTCCCATGCAGCGATAAAATTGTTCGGCCGTTTCAAATCAAAAACTTATACATCGTTTTTCTAGCTATTACACGAAGTCTCCGAGACTTTTTTTTTCTTATAGAAAACCGCTGAGAGAGCCCATTCTATGAATGTAGTCATCAAATGCAGACAACTAAAACATGGAAAGCTCTTTTTCATACTTTCGCAATGCACTTAAGCCATTTCACTGTATCATACCATTGGTTCAACTTACATTATATTTTTTCTTACGTAAAAATAAAAGCGTGAATCTGTCTTTAACAGCCACCATACCAAAAAAGAAAAATCCATTGCTCAATTACTCAAATACACTTGAGTAACAGAAAAATTTCTCATGTTATTTCCAGACAGTACGTCTCAGACTTTTATTGAAAGAAATTTAAACTTTCCGTAGTTGTGTCTTTCACGGGTAAACTAACACCCTACCAAGTTAACAAACAGATTTCGAAACTGGGCAGAACAGCATTTTATTATTGATGATTAAAACGGAAGAGTGAAAAATAAAAATGGAAATCCATTCTGATCTATCAAATTTCATTTTTCCGTTTGTCACAGTAATTGGCCTCACGGACAAGAGATGCAATACTGAAGTTTTTATTTTTTAAATATGATCTTTAAGCGAAGGCAGACTCGATCGACTTTTCAACCAGTTTAAAAACAAAAGCAGACTTAGTTGTTTTTAAATTATTGAGAATGAATTAAGATGACATTAAAAAAATATTCTGTTCGAAACTATTATATATAGGGTTATTCACAATGAATCATCAGATTACAAAATTCCAAATTTTCAAAAATAAATGACACAGAATGATAAGTAATACATGATTACAAAGGAAAACTGTGGAAGTTTTATAGTGTGAACAACAGGCGAGCCCTTATGTGTTCTTCGTGAAGCTGTTTAGCGAAAGCTGTTTTAGAAAGCTTTCACAGAGCTGCCTCACAGTTGGATCGGTCGCAGCGGACCAGATGACTTGATGTTACACAGCTAGCCACCTATCCATGCACTTTTCTTTGGGGGTTTGTAAAACATATAGTAAGTTATATGAGTCACCATTACCCACAAATTTATTTATATCGGATTTTTGAAGCAATATAATTAGTTATCACTGACACTCTACAACGTATTTGGCAGAAATTTACATATCAAATGACATTATACATGTAACTAAGGGGAGTTATAACGCACACTTGTAAAAACTTCTATATTTTCCCTTACTTATGCATTACTTATCATCCTGTGTCGTTTATTTATAAAAAATATAGCATTTTGAAATCGAATGAATCATTTTGAATAACCCTGTATAAATAGTACTAGTATATAACACTTTTTTCAAAAAATATAGTTTGCTTTGTTAAGTACTACCAATGTTTCGGTCTATACTATATTACAAAATTGGAGAGAGATATACAAATGTATAAAATTCTTCCACAATACATTTTTGATACTAATAGTATCAAAATAGAATAATAGTATCAGAATTTTTATACCAATCCAAGCGATCAAGTTCAATCACGGGATAATGAAAACTTGTATTTAAGTCACATTCCAATTAATTATTTTTACGTTCAACTATTGAATTGAGGATATCCTTAATGTGTGTCTGCATTTAAAATACAAACAAAAGGTCATTAAAAAGAGAGTTAAGAGAACATATCCAAGTCCACGTTCATGTAATACGTTTGGCAATGTGATGTTTTTCTCAACTTTTCCTGATGCTATCGTTTTTTGCAGTGCTCTTATCAACTAGATCAAAAAGGATTCCCCCCTCGGGATAGTTATTAAGACGTTTTAGTTCTGTCGTCATTATTAAAAGAAAGAATCTAAATAGTTCCCCCTTTAGTATCACAATGATGATACGAAGAGGAACACTCTGAGCGATATTTGTACATAAGGCCGCTTTTCCAGCCATTACTGCAATTGATATAACATCCCCTCCTTGTTGTATTCGCTTTGGACAGTTTCCACTAGACCCTATCGACTGTCTTTAGCTGAGATGGCGGGTCTACATACCACGAGCGTGTGACGTGGTCAGTATATCACTATATGTGATTAATGTGCAGTTGACTAATATGAAGTTTTGAGACGGGAGCAAATGCAACTAGTTGTTACAGGCTGCGCTGCCATTTAGTGTTCAAGCCCTGAGTCACCACTGTGGTGGGTACGATGTTTTTCCCACCTCATCGGCGGATGGAAGTCAATTAATCCAGATTGCTGGCCGCGTTAAGAACTTTCAATCTATGGATCCGAAGAAAAATTGTCCGGTCGACATTTGCAGTGCTCTTATTAACTAGACCAAAAAGGATTCCCATTAGGACTAGTTATTAAGGCGTTTTAACTTCCGTCGTCGTTGTTGAAGAAAAGCGACACGTAAATTTGAGAAGAGGACAAGATTTATTATTTTTTTTCATTAGACACTACATTTGCTAAATATTTCATAACCTGAGAAATCAAAGAAATGAAATGCTCCCAAGGTGCAATTGAGATGCTTCAGTTGCGAGGATAAATAATATACATATTTGCATTTTCTTTTTTACTGTTTTTTTTAAAGTGATTATGATGAGTGTGTGTGATGGACAGGATCCATAATACTAATATCCACATACATTCTCAGTCCAAAACCTGAGAAAACATTTTCAATTGCTTTATCCCTCTATTTTTTATATGATTATCTCATATTTCTTTTTCTATTTTTTATTTGATTATCTTATATTTCTTTTTTCTTGATTTTTATATTTTAAGTTTAGGTGATGTTTATGTCTACACCATTGTAGAAATTGAAAGCTAATTTACTGGTTTTATTATTACATATTAAATAATAATTAAATTTGTAACAGTTATAGATGGGCAATTTATTAATGGATTTTACGTTTTGTTTAAATTTCTGCTTGCAGCAATTTAAAAACTAACTTAAATTTTTTTTAAGGCTTCGTTTCTCTTCATATATATATATATATATATATATATATATATATATATATATATATAATTTACAGCTTAATCTTAATTTTAACTATATTGTATTGCTTTTATTTAATTCTTATTTGTAATTTATGATAAGTCAATTTATTTCATAATAACAGTATTTTTTGCTAGTTTTTATTTCACATTTTAAATTGGGTTAAATTATTTCTGCTAATGTCGTAGTGTTGCGAAGTGATTTTGTTAGTCTTAAATTTATTTTTTGCTAGTTTAATTATTTTTGTTAGTTTATATACATATTTATTTCATACTACTAATGATTATATAAACTAGCGTTCAAAAATAAGAGAATTTGCATGAAAAGAACTGAAAGAAATGTAAAAATACTGCTTCGAAACAAAGATGCAAATCTTGTATTGCAGATTTTAGTTAGTTTAGTTTTTACTAATGTCGCACTAGAAGCAACACGAGGGCTATCGGCGACGGATGTCGTAATTTTGAACCTCGGTCAAGTGACGAGGACGACTCCTGTGCTGGCACTCCGCTCTCCTAACTTCCCCACCACACCAACGGGAGAACTTTGGGTCCTGACAGATTTAACGAGCATCAGCCCCAACTACACGGCGGTTGTTTAGCGGCCAAGGATCGAACCCGCGACTGAACGAAAACCGCCGGTCACGAATACGAAACCATGAGCACTAGGTTATCGCGGCCACGAGGAACTAGAAGAAAAACATGATTTATAAGCGTGCGTGCCCAAATCAGCATTTTGTTCACCAGCACATTTCGCCGAATTTCTTTGTGTTTTTTCGCAGCAATCGTTTAAATTAAAATTCAAACAGTAAAACCAAGTAGTGTGAGTGAGTGAATGATGAATTTCATGGCGCAAGAGCCTAATAAGGCTATGTTGCGCCAAACATTTGTTTAAATGGAGGCGAACACACTCATCAAGTTCATTTGTGGTCCCCCTTACATCCGGATAAGATCCTAATTAAAGATATCTGTTGACCTTGATTGTCGCAGCGTTGTTTTGAACCCTGGTCCAGTGGGTCCGAAAGAAAGTTGACTGTTCGTTTTTTTTTTTTTTTTTTTTTTTTTTTTTT
>BMAW01103442.1:656131-723861 GCA_019974015.1 Nephila pilipes
TACACTTCCTTTAGTAACTACAGCTGCTCAAATCGGCCACTAATGACAGTTCACAATCAAATATTAAAGAATGACTGACGGCTTTCAAATACCTTTTTAGAATTGATTGATTAACGTCGCAATGAGAAACAACACAAAGGCTATTGGCGACGGATCTTGTAATTCTGCCCCGGCTACACGGCGGGTCTTAACAATTCACTAGAAAGGAAAGAAAACCATATTTGCGAAGACTCAATACCACCCAAAAGCTATACACAAATACGAGTATCCAAAATTTGCATTGAAGCTCAACCCTCGAAAAATATGAAGACAAGACATTCGATCGTCGAGATGGTATTTTTCAAAAACTTCCAGCATACTTATATGACAGGATAAGAAAAATAGGTGGATATGTATTGCAGTCCTCATAATGATACTTCAAATAACGCACAGTGGTACAAAATCTATAATTTTAAAAGATTCCAATCAAGAGAATGGGTTGAAGTGTACCACTTTTCCACCGAAAAAAAAAGCTGGAGTGAATATTCTACTTGTGTTTTCATTTCATCTTAATGTATTGCAGAAAAGAGTATAAACCATGGCATCAAAATTTCAGGAGCAAAATTAATCAAAAACACTTACCTAAATTCATTACCGTTTCTCATTTGATGAACACTCGGAAGAAAGTCAAAGCCGACGAATGTAAATAATTGTTTCTATAACAGGTCAATTGAAAAGTCCCCGGCCTGACACATAGATGGTGCTAATAGAATTAAATCCATATGTTTTTTAGTTAGCCCTAACCCTCAAAAGATGCGTGTATAAATTTCACAGCTGTCGGATCATCAGTTTGTGAATTATAGCATTTTGAGTGAAGCAACTTTTGTTATTGTGAAAAAAATGGATAAAAAGGAATTTCGCGTGTTGATACAATATTGCTTTTTGAAGGGAAAAAATACAGTTGAAGCAAAAACTTGGCTTGATGCCGAGTTTCCGGACACTGCCCCAGGAAAATCAACCATCAAGGATTGGTATGCTAAGTTTAGACGTGGTGAAATGAGCACCGAAGACGGTGAACGCAGAGGACGCCCAAAAAAGGTTGTTACCGACGAAAACATTAAAAAAATCCACAAAATGATTTTGAATGACCGTAAATTGAAATTGAATGAAATATCAAACACTCTAAAGATATCAAGTGAACGTGTACATCATATCATTCACGAATATTTGGGTATGAGAAAGCTCTGTGCAAAGTGGATGCTGAGTGAGTTCACTTTTGACCAAAAACAACGACGATTTGATGATTCGGAGCAGTGTTTGAAGAGGATCAAGCGTAATAAACCCGAGTTCTTGCGTCGATATGTGACAATGGATGAAATATGGCTCCATCATTTCACTCCGCAGTCCAATCGACAGTCATCCGAGTGGACTGCACACGATGAACCCGCTCCAAAGCGTGGGAAAACGCAACAGTCGGCTGGCAAGGTTTAGGCGTCTGTATTTTGGGATGCGCATGAAATAATTTTCATTGACTACCTTGAAAAAGGAAGGACCATCAACAGCGACTATTACATAGCGTTATTGGACCGTTTGAAGGACGAAATCGCAGAAAAACGGCCGCATTTGAAGAAAAAGAAAGTGCTGCTTCACCAAAACAATGCACCGTGTTACAAGTCAGTGAAAAAGATGACAAAAATCCATGAATTGGGCTTCGAATGGCTTCCTCATCCACCGTATTCTCCAGATCTGGCCCCCAGCGACTATTTCCTGTTCTCAGATCTCAAAAGAATGCTCGCTGGGAAGAAATTTTCGTCGAATGAAGAGGTGATCACCGAAACTGAGGCCTATTTTGAAGCAAAGGACAAATCGTACTACAAAAATGGTATCCGAAAAGTTGGAGGGTCGCTATAATCAGTGTTAGGAATCTTAATCTTGAAGGGAATTATGTTGATTAAAAAAAACTAATTTTGCCAAAAAATGTGTTTTACTATGGTAGGCCAGGGACCTTTCAATTGACCTGTTAAAACAGAAATAAAAAGACTAAATGAGAAGTACTGAAGATTTTGCAATCCTTTTTTTTTTCAAATGCTTCCCATTTTGAACAAATCAGGCCACTTTTTCTCTACTGAATTGCTAAAATAACAAATGAATACTTTAAGATATTTTGTTTTATTTGGACCTTAGAAAATGTCTCGGCCTGTTTAGGTTTCCCAGGAAACAAAAGAGCAAAATACTCCCAGAAAACCTGAAACATTCTGCTTTTTTAAGAGCATTTAAGTCCACAATTGGCAATGAAATATAATCCACATCTACATAAATAGAACCTGTTCAATTATTAAATAAGAAAAATCAAATTTAACAGAACAGTAATATATTGCTAATATTCTTAGAATATAAAATTAATATTACAATAACCAACATTTTGCAAAAGAATCCAATAACAGAAAGAAAATTTATTTCACAAGATTATGTTAACACGAGTAAATATTGAATATGGTCTAAAATGCCTTGAAGAGACAAACTGCAATTTCATTTTGTTGAACCTGAAAAAATACAACACAAATAAAGACTAAGTTAAACAATGGCTCAATATCAAAATCACAGTTGCTTCAAGATGAATACTAATCAGTGATCTTTCGATTGTCACATTTATTTACTATTGCTGAAAAAAAATTGTGAATTAAAGTAACAGTACACCTTCGAAGGAAAATTTTTTGAACGTAAATTTTGCCTACAGATACATATTTTATGACTTTACAGGGATTCAAGAACAGAAACACTTAAAAAAAAGTTTTGTCTGTGTATATTTTTCCTGTCAAAAGGGCATTTTATACAAATATAAGCAAAAATTCAGACTTTCCGCAAAACATGGTAACTCAAAAGAAAATAAATATATTGACATTTTATAAACTGAATAATACAGAATGCATAACCTTATCAAGAGAATGGACTATTAATATTTTAATAATATAGCCCTTACGTAGAACGCTAATGTAGTTCGAGTTATTAACACTTAAAATTTCCTTCAAAAGTCATTGCAGTTTTTATTTTATTGAAATATAAAAAACTTCTACTGAACATAAAATATCAAGAATAGTCTATTCTATGTATCAGTATTCGAAATATATATATATATAATTTCTGGTTCATTGACGCATAACATTTTCAGAAATTGGGTGTAGCAGAAATGAAAAATATCGTTTTTAAAGCCTTTTTTTTTTTTTCCCCGGTCAGAGAAATTCATGATCAAGTAATATTAAAACTGTAACTCAGCTTCTAAATAAGATAGAAACAAAAGTCTAACAGATTTTTAAGATAAAAGACTACATTTCAATACAAGATCAAAAAAAAAAAAAAATCGATATCTTGATCAAAGATTGTGTTTTGAAGGTGTACTGTCACCTTAAAAAGCAAATATGCAATTCTAGAGATGACATCCGAGTTATTTAACATACATAAATAGCTTCAAAGTAATCAATTTGTCACAGCAAATAACTGAAGTGTACATCCACGTTTAGCTCATAGATGATAAAAAAAAAAAAAAAATGGCAATCTTCAGATCTAAATTCAAAAGAAATACTTTTATTGATACTTAAAGAAGCAACATGTATGCCAAAAATGACTAACACATGAAAAATACCTGCCACGTGATTACGCAAAAAATTCCTGCAAAAAGTGAATACATGAAAAAAATTCCTGCAATTTTTATATTCACGAATGCAAAGAAAAAACTGCCAAGTACGATACGTCTTAAAGACACAATATAGTTAAACATGTGGCTTATTCTACATTACATGAATAATCCATTCCGAAATTTTGAAAAGCTTCCTTTGTATTGTATGGTAATAACAAGAAATTTAGAAGATGTGTTGTATCTTTCTAGAATGAACAATGACATCCTTTTGAATCGAAATTTTTTATACATAAATTTTACTCATTGCAGAAAGATAAATATTAGAAGTTAATTTCAACTTTGAAATATTTTAAAATTATGGAAATGGATTAATAATTTTGGCGGAGCCCCTCAACATGCACTAAATTTTTTTTTAACAATGAAGCACAAGTAAATAATGAGTAATATGATTTATACAAATGTAAAGATGTCTGAATTAATTTAACCTTAGGTTATACAATGGCTATTAGCAATAGATCAAGCAACTTTTCAATGTGATTAAGAGAAGAGGACAATATCTCAATTGATGCTTCATTCTATTAACTTCCACACAACTTTACATGAGGACGAAGAACCGTAGTTGACGTAATTTGTTGACAAGGTGTTACAACAATTAGGTGGATTAAAATCGCCTTATCCTTAGATCTGTAATAGAATCTTTTAATATATTTTAAAAGAATACAACTTTTACTTCTGATTTTCGAATAAAAAGGATACTCAAACACAATGACATTTAGCTAAGTAATCGATAGCCAGATTATAAACATCGTACCAAGAAGCAACACGGGGGCTATTGGTGACGGATCTCGTAATTCTAAACAACGTTTCAGTGATGAGACATCATGCGAAAAGAATGGCACCCTACTCTCCAAACTTTAAGTAATCGAAATATAAACACAGCAATTTAAACACATACATACAACATTACAGAAAATTTTTTTTTTTTTTTTTTTTTTTTTGATAATGAAATTTGCCGGGGGAAAGAGAAAAGAATAATGCAATTTTCAATCGAAATTGTATAGGTTAACTAAAAATCCTACATTTAAATCTCGGGAAGGATCAACCTAAAATTAAAAAAGATTGTGATAAACAGATACTCTTCCAGTTTTAAATCTTAAACAGAAATAAAGCCTTAATTTTTTTTTTAAAAAAAAATGCATCATTTTCTCTTTTCTCTAGACCCAACGCAAATAAATATTATACACTAAAGGTCCAAACTGAGGAAAACTGTTGAAAAAGAGTATTTTTTAAACTTTCATACCTTACAACTCCACCACGTTTTTGCAGTAATATGAAATTATAATACCAATGGAAATATAATTAAATTTAAAATGTAAAGCATTAAAATTTGTTTAATTATTTCTATTCAAACAAAAGTTCTAACCAAATAACCAGAAAAGGAAGCACAACTTCCAAAGGTAATTTTCTTTCATTTGAATGTAGCCAAAAATTAAGTGTTTAGAAAGCCAATCAGCGGTATTTTGGAAATGAGCCAAGCATGCCACACTAGGATTTTGTCAGAGTATTAGGGGATTGCTATAAAGTTAGTTAATTTTTTGTGTGTTTTTAAAGTAAGTGGACTTATGAAAGAGATTCTCTTTCATTTAATGAGATAAAACAAAATTAAATGGCGTAAAGAGTTAACTGGTGACTAAGAAAGCAATTTAAAATAGCACTGTCAAAAAAATAAGCAACATTTATAAAGAGATTAGAACAACTGGTTGAAACGCAACCAATGGTGGCATTTCAAAATTTTTGAAGTACATGGAGACTCAATCAATAAAAAACCAAGCTAGTAGATACAGAAAAATGTGTACAATAGCAAATAATATCCTGATTGCATAACACCTAACGTTAAACACCTACTTAGAGTATGATATGGAGTTGCATATTAGAAAAAATGTGGGCTGAATTTGCGATATTAATGGGAATTTAAATGATAAAAAAACATAAATGAAATACTTTGGATTAAATTAAAGCTTTTCATACATGATCTTTCCGAGGATGACGAGTCTTTATTTTTCAACAGGACTCAGCTCATGTTTTGTGAGCAAAAAGTGGTATCAAGATAATCTGATCTCACAGTTGGATTCATCAGGGAATAGCCCAAACCTTAATCCGATGGTAAATTCATGAAGCCAATTACATACACTTGGTAGTCAAAAGCAACCCATGAAGAAACCGAGTTTAGTTTAGTTTAGTTTATTTACGTCACACTAGTAGCAACACGAGGGCTATTGGCGAATGAAGAAACCGAATTAACAGAAGCAAAAAATCGATCTTTGCTTCATATTATAACAGTTGTAAAGACTTAAGCAATTGGTTCGCTTCATGAGAAGGTGTTGGGAAGCCACAATAGAGGCTAAAAAAAAAAGAACTCCCAATTAAGTATTAATTGACATGGTGAGAATATTTGCACGTTTTCTATGTGTCCCAATTTTCTTCTTCATAAGTGCCGTTCTATTTAAAACTTCTTTGGAAATGTTATTGCATTACATTTCTGGTTAAATTATCTTTCCATTGATATATAACTTTATGGTATTACACCAAAAAAGAGTGATAATAAGAGCAATAATAAACCGCAAAAATACCCTTTTGTAAGGATTTTCGTAACATTGGCCAACAGTGCAAACACACAAACATATATCTAAAGTATATAATATAGTGTATACACACACAAACATACATCTTAAGTTTCTAATACCAATAGTGTATACACACACAAACATAAATCTAAAGTTTCTAATACCAATAGTTTATACACACACACACAAATATCTCTAAAACTCCATCTAACACACGTAACTAATACAAAGGACAAATAAATTGAATAAAAACAGCATCATTATTGGTATACATAATTTACTCATAAAAAATCTATTAAGACAAAAAAAGTAATGAACTGAGTAACTAATGAAAGGACACAGAAGAAAAAATAGATCAATTATTTTTTTAAAAAAAATATTTAAACTATTTCTAACTGTGTTATATAAATTTATATTGTAATAAATGTTTCATACACAGTAATAATATGGTAATTCATAAAGAAAGAAACATTAACAAAAGTTCAATACTTATTTACTCAAGATAAGCAGAGCAAGAAATAATAACTACGCTCAATTTCATTTTTTGCACGTTTAAATTTTTATATAGAAGTCTCAATTTGCTTATGACCCAGAAAGTACTTTTTTTTTTAAAAAAAGTAATTAAGTATTACGATAGTAAAGAGTTTCGTAAAACCTGAACAAATAAGTCTAATAAAAATTGAACTTCTGAAATTTCGTAATAATTCATTTTCAAATTTTGTAAGCTTTTAAAAGTTCATTTCAACTATTCAGTAATTGATGATTAAAGATTAGATAAATAACAAATTACAAAGACTGCTAGCAAGGATATTTCCTAGACCAATAAACATCAATGCATCGCATATTTTGAAAAATGAACATACGCTGAATTTTGAAAAGTTACCAAGTTTATGAATTACCTTTCACAAATATCCTTTTACTTCAAGATTTCTAATCAAAAAAAAAATTTTTTTTCAAACCTGTTTTTACTTCGTGAACAACGTTTACTTACCTACAAATGAAAAAGATAAAAGCTAGTTCAGCTCCTTATAAAGCTATAAAATTTGGGTGAAATTTCTTATCCAATACTTTTTCAACGATTCTCCAGTTTTTATTAAAGACGCACACCAGTAAAAAAAAAATGTAACAGAATATCTAATTAAGCGAAAGGTCACTGACAAAGGAACAAAATAAAACATGTCCAACGCTCCGAGCCTCTACAGAGCGAAAGGAAATCTACACAACGAAACGTGGGACTAAATTAAAGGCGCATTAGAAAATCACTACATAAATAAAGATGCTTCAATACGGAAAAGAAGAAAAACTTCCACATTTCAATGCATTATTTGGAGGCAAGTCATGGCCTTTTTATTTACAGGGGACAAAAGTAAGGCAGAAAAAAAATATTTGAAATTCTATTCACCATTTTGTGTGAAAAATTAAAACACCACCACAACTCAAAACATTTTTGTAATTCGGATAATTGATTTCCACAATAAAGAAGGCTTATTACGTTTTAAAAATACATTAGTGTGTATAGACAATCACTGCTCCGATAATACATTTCATAATCCTATAGTGGTTTAGATCTTGATGAATTTGCAGATCATAGTCTTTTACTAAATTAAATAAAAATTCTTGATGCATTGATGAAATCTAGTTTCAATTATAATTTTTGTAAGTGGTTGGATAAAATGATTGCGTTACATTAGAAATACAAACAGCATCTAAGAAAACACGGGATAGCCGCCAAGATTCTTCACCACATAACAGGAAGGTTGTTCAGCTCAGCTGAGAAAAACTAAATATTTTCCATTTTAAGGATAGTATCAAAAGAATCTTGCATTCTTTTCTAACAAAAATGTATGCAATAAATTTCAGTTAAATTAGTTTAATATGTCATCAATGACATCACATTGCAATTTAATGCTGCTATTTTCACCAAGCAATTGCCAATCTCCAGACATGTTTTAATATTTATTTTTACTTGAAATTTCCTGAATATCAAATGCACTTTAATTAAATAATGTGCTAAAAAAGAAACATATTATTGCATTACATTTATTATGTTATAAAAATTAATACATAATAATAACTAAAAAAATTAATACATAATAATAACTAAAAAAATTAATACATATAACTAAATATAACATAGATAATAAGTATTTACTAACTAAATATACATAAATACATGAGAAGGCCTCATTGAGAAGGAGTTCGTTCAAAGCCTTCGATTTACTGTCAAAGGGGTACAAGGAACAAAAATACAAAGAGCCCCTAACAAAGAGCACGCTAAGAAAGCAAAATATGCACCATATTCTTTCAATTCCAAGGCTATCTTAAAAAGCAAGGATGGATTTCCAAAAACAGAGGCCGGAAAACTTCTCAATTAAAAGATTTATTCAAAAATATATATTTTATAAATTTACATCTCCCTGCATATATTTATCATAATATTAACAAACATGCAATGCATGAAAGGAAATCATAAAAAAAACTAAAGAGTAACGTGGAAACTTCTCAAGATACTTAGTAATAAAAATAATTGATCCGAGACTACAGAGAAATTATGCTGAGTTCATAATACTCGTATCACTATTAGTCTGGTTTGAGGAAACGGAGGAAAACTTTATTTTTCATTTAAAATGAAAACTTTACTCTCCAAGGTCGGCACTGCACAGTCAGCTGGGTTCCATACTGAGTTGAAGCAATAATGCTAACTGATGCTTAACTTATGCTAACTGATATAGCAAAATGTTGTAAAATAAAATGAAACAGAGATATGACTGATTAGTCATTACATTAAAATGTAGCTGATTTCTTTAAAATATCATAAACTTATTTATTTCGCCCATTGAATTTTTGACTGAAGACAGCAAGGTTCAAATGAGTAATCAGATGAATAAATCAATCCTAGCATAAGATTATTGTTTTTTCTTGTTAACTTTATACCTTAAAAATTGCTATTAGAAAGTAAGAGAGAATACATGGTTCAAGAAATCTGAAATAATGAAATTCAAAAAATTAAGCATTAGTAAAAAGTAAACAGGTCAAATTTTCAATGAGTGCGGCAGCTTTCTAAACAGCGGAATATTATTAATAAGAGATCTGAAATAGAAAAAAAATCCAAATCTCATATCCATAATATTCTGCATAGCACATATGTGATATGAAACAGGACCTTCAGATAGGTCCATCCGAGCCTTTATAGTATTTTACCTATAAAATTCAAGATTTCTTTTTCAAAAGAAATTTTTTTTAATTAGTACAAAATAGGAAATAATGGCAAAAAAAGACAACTAAAACAGAAAACTAATACTAAAAAGATCAAATTCTGTATCAAAAGAATTAAAAATTAAGTAAAGCATAAAATGTAATAATACATACAAAAGAACATATTGTAAAAAGAAATCAGAACATTAAATATGGTATAGATGATAAAAACAAATATTTGACTCAGATGCATTCTATCTATCCATATATCCTTCTTGTTTCAATACAGCATTTAATTTTTTTTCCGCGTGAATAAATTGTACAATAGTAAATTTCACCAACAATTAAACACGGAGCAGAAACTAACACGAATTATATATATATAGTTTGGTTAAAATAACGTCGCACTGGAAGCAACACGAGGGCAATTGGCGACGGACCTCGTAATTTTGAACCTCGGTCAAGTGACGAGGTCGCGACACCTAAGCTGGCACTTCCCTCTCCTAACTGCCAAACCACGCCAAAGGGAGGACTTTGAGTCTCAACAGATTTAATGTGCATCAGCCCCGATACACGGCGGGTCTTTAGTGATATCAAGGCTCGAACCCACGACTGAACGAAAACTGTCGGCCACGAGACCGCGACCATGACCACGTGACTGCTGCGGCCGTGTGTGTGTGTATATATATATATTCTTGGATCACTAACATTCGACAAATTCCGCAGAATTGGATACAAAAATAAAATTACATTTATCTGTTGAACATTTGCTTAGTCCATATCCTTCGGAAATACATTATGACAGTATTTCCATAAACCTAAAGCCACAAATAATAGCGAACCTTATATGCACAGTGCAAAAGCAAATTAAAATAAGCATTAAATACTCGCGGGAAATACATTAAGAATATATTTCCAAGAGCACATCTAGAACCACAAGTTGAATTGAATCTTGTAAGTACAAAGAGCATTAACTAGCAAAAGAATATTACAGTTTTATTCACTGAAATTATAATAGAATCGCAATTAACAGCAAACGATTAAATCAAAAAAAAATTGAGCAGATTCTTCCTTCACAATCCACTGTTTTAATTGTGTTTTTGTTTCAGGCACAATCCAAGTTTCATCTATAGTAATTAACTGGTGCCAAAAAAATCTGATTTATTGCGCCTAAACTGCGCCAACAGAGCGTTGTAAATGATCATTCGAACACGTTTTTGGTCTAACGTAATCAAACGCGGCACCCAATGCGCAGACAGCTTTCTCATGCCTAAATCTTGATTCAATATGTGACAAACACGATCTTTGGATATAAAGCCTTTTAATTCGACGGTCGTCTAGCAACATTTGGTGAACTTAAGCGATGTTATCGTCAGTAGTTGCAGTTTTTGGACGCCCCGAACGTTCAGTCTCAAAAGCTGGTACGGCAACGTTTAAATACAGCTGCCCAAAATTTCACGGTGGTAAATTATGGTGAAGAGTGCCCGTACACACGATTTGTGTAGGCGTATTGTCTTTCAAAAACAAATATGACAACTCGATACTTGATATTTTTACATTTTCATAAAAACACCCACATCGAATCGCCCAAACGATTGTCAAACAACTGCGCGTCCAAAATTGCTGAAATTTTGGTGAGTACTTGTCAAAACATGAGCAACCACATACCCTAACTTTTACTGACAAGAGCTGCATCTTCACAGTAGGTCGGAAATATATCTTCACCATTTCAGACCACCAATTTATGCTCACAACATTAATAACACAGATTGGTGATTGTTGAATCCGTTTCACAGTATCACGATTCTGTTCATTAACCTATTAGTTTCCAGGTTGTACAAAAGCAATTAATTACAAAAGTTGTAGCCCTCACATAATCAAACAAAAATTCTTCAACTATCTATATTTACACATTAATCATTAAAAAAAAATCTACATAACTAAGAAAAACAGTGGTTAGTTATAAACTAGTTAATATCATGAAACCATTGAAGTGCAATGAGTGAGCCTATCTAGATTAATATAATAAAATAAAGGTAAAGAATTTAATCCTTAGCCAAATTTAATTGAAAGAAATACAAATATATAATCGTACATATACAGTGCTACACGAAAGTCAACATACACCCTTTAAAATTAACGAAACCAAGTGTTTTACTTTATTTATTCGAGAAATATTTTCAATTTTGATTAAATTGATTACAAAATTTTAAAACAAATATACAGTTAGCTTAATTTAAGCAATATAAATAAGATAAATTTTGAAAGAAGAAAAAATTTGTATTTCATAACTCACAAAAATCAACATACAGCAACTTTAAATTTTGAATTTTACAAAGTCAATACTTTGTTGGCCCACCTTTTGCTTTTTTCACATCTCTTAAGCGATTGGGCATCGAAAAAACCAATTTTTGGGTAACAGTTGCGGGTATTTGACTCCACTCCTCTCGCAAAGCCCTCTTAAGATCTTCTTTGTTTCTAATTTGGTGATTTCGAATTTTTCTATCCAATTCATCCCATAAATTTTCGATGGGATTTAGGTCAGGGCTTTGGGGTGGTGAATGCAACTGGTTTGGAGTGTTGTATAATAGCCATTCTTAAACAACACATGCGGTATGTTTTGGATCATTATCTTGTTGAAAGATCCAATTGTTTTGCATGTTTAATTTTCGTGCTGATTCCTTCAAATTGTTTTTTAATACGTTCAAATACACGAAGCGATCCATAGTGTTTTCTATAAATACCAAATTACCCACTCCTGTGGCTGACATGCATCCCCAAACCATTACTGAACCACCGCCATGTTTTATAGTGGGAATGAGGTTTTTCATTTGGAGCTCTGTACCAGGTTTTCGCCAGACTTTTGTTTTCCATCATAACCGAAAATATTGAATTTTGACTCATCTGTAAATATAACTCTTTTCCAATATTCAAGATCATCTTTTTCATGGAGTTTTACAAATTTTAAGCGTTTCTCTCTATTTATTGTGCTGATGAATGGCTTTTTTCGTGGAATTCTACTATTAAATCCTTCCGATCTAAGGCTTCTTCGAATACACTCAGGATGTATACTGATATTTTTAACTTTTTCGAGGTCTTTAGCTATGGCTACTGCAGTGGTTTTCGGATCATTTCGAATTTTCCTGACAACTTCTCTTTTATCCCTATCACTTAATTTTGATTTTCTCCCACTGCGTGGTTTGTTTTTAGTGCTTTTAGTTAAATTAAAGTTTCTAATAATTGTTTGAACTGTCGACCGACTTCTTCCTACAATTTTACTGATTTCACTAAGTGATTTAGACTCATTCTTTAATTTTACTATCAATTCTCGAATATCCAATGATGTTTCTCTTCTTTTTGGTGGCATAATCTATTTATTTAGATAAAAAAAACTAGTTTTACTGGAAAGTCAATAAAAATGGTAAACGGTTTTAAAATAGCAATAAAATACTTACCAACACTACTTGAAACGATTTGTATGTTCACTTTCATGAGTTGAAGTGTGGGAGAAAATGACTTTTTTTAATTGTAAATAATGTAATTTAAATTGTTTTCAGTTTATTTGAGAGAAAAGTTATTTAAAGTATAGTGGTAGTTAACTAGTGAAACAAAATTGTAATATGTCAAACTTTTTAATAAAAAAATTGAAGTTTTAACGGTGTATGTAGACTTTCGTGTATCACTGTATATTCGTATTTCTTTCAGATATTCCAGATAAACAAAAAAAAAAAAAAAAAAAAATTAAAAGTTCGCCACTAAATATAAATACAAAATAAAATTAATATCACCAAGATCTCAAGTATAATGTAGATAATGAAGATTCACTGAGGAAAATACTAAAATATACATAAAAATCAACTCCAAGGAAACAAGATCCAGTCAAGCTATTACTTAAAAATAGGAGAGAAGATTTAAAATTATAGAATGTAGATAGATCACAAATCAAATATGAAAGGAAAATATGCTACTATTATTAGAAATTTAAATAAGCATTCAGGAAGAGAGCTTTAAACAGATCAGTGTAAAAGAATGAATCTCCACAAACCAAAGTAACAAGGAATGAAAAGTCCAGTTAAGTAGTTATTTAAAGAATGAATCATTTTGAGAAAAAGATACAATTCAAAGATGAATGTTGAAGTTTGACTGCCAGGGCATTTTTTTACTCTAAGTAAATTTAAGTGGGTCAAATCTTAGTTTCTGCTATAAAAGTTACTTAAAAGTTTTAGGTAATTAACAACTATCAAAACACACAGCAGATCAATATTTCTCTGAAGTATGTTTCCATAGCAATAAAATCGTGCTTTAAAATTAATGCAAATGTTATATTTTTAATACTAAAATATTTTAAATTTTTCATAACATAACACACAGACACAATATTTATTCTAAATTAATGATATTTAAAATTGTCATGACTAATGCCAGTTAGCAATAGTCACGATACCTACAGATAGCATTTTTTAAAGATAAAAATATTATCTATGGTACACACCTAAAATGTCATAAATCTAAAAAAAAAATTTAAAACAAAATAAAAATATATTTATATTATACAAAAGTCTATCTTAAATTCAGCTGCAGAAATTTTGCTACATGATGAATCTAACCACTAAATAAAAAATATATATTCATTAAACATGGTTTAATTGTGAATAGGAAAAAAAATGAATAAACACAAAGATGTTATTTGTACAGAAAACTCAAATGAATAATACTGTGACATAAGACAGGGATGGTAAAACCATAGTGCATACACTAAATGTGCACATTGGAGGATTACAAGTGGCACTTCAGTCAGTTCTGAACGAGCAGTCATGGTGTCGAGTTTAAAAGCAGAGTTTTTGAGAGTCCAGAATTATCTTTACCAAATTAGAATCTCTGGCAGCAATAGTACCATGATGAAGCAATCATCTTCTTGTACAGATCATTCTTGACTAATGTAGATTAATGTTCTTTAAATTGAGTGCAAATTAGTTAATTTAACTGGGTGATTAAGTTATTCCTTTTCCTCCCCTAAGAAAAAATTATTTCCCTATCCTTGTTTACTAACCCCTAACCATGAACATAAGACAGTATAAGCAGAGCTCGAGTTATACAGTACATCTGAACTCGTCTGTTAAAAAATGTGCACATGGATCATAAAGATTGGCCATTCCTGATAAAAACTTATTTCTGAATCAGAGATTGTAAAACTTATAAAGAATTTCTGGACTAACATATTAATAAAACTATTTTATTAATAATTATAAATTCATTAATGCATTAGTAAATTTAAAGACACACAAAGTAAAAAAGGCATTTTTGATTCAAAGGATATCCAGATTGTGTATAGTCCTCGCAACAAGTGGTGCTACTATCACTTCATCAAAATATATATATGTAACTAAAGCCTGCGACACAGCAAGAGGAGGGCATAGTCCCAGATGGCACAGATGTGGAGGCAGAAGGGAGTGGCAAGCAGGCTACTCCTGCATCAGGCCGCGGTCATTGGACCAGATAACAATATTGTCATCAGGACTATATATGTACTTACACAGAATTTCAAGGGAATTGGAAAAGAGGAAAATGTTCAAAATAGAATTGTAAGATTTGACCAAAACAAATATGCTTACGTTTTTGTGAAGTTAAATAAAAACTTGTCAAAAATTTGAATCAAAATAAAAATAATAAATTTCACATTCTGAGTTTCGAAACAGGCATGGCCAGCCGCGAACCACTGTTGTCACACAACAAATGGAATTAGTGTGTCTGTTTTGATTTTTGAATTATTGCCCTTGAACAACTTGTGGACATGACAATGAGCAGGTGAAATTTAATTTCTTCCAAGTTTTTTAGAAGATACAGCATTAATATAGTTTATTTTATATTTTGATGAAGATTCACGTGAATTTAAAATTGTTAGTTATTGTAAAGTCAGGTTTATTTGATTTATATGATTCATCAAATACATAGGAGTATTAGGGTAAATGCTTGTTTTGTTTATTTTTAAGCATTTCAATGGTTTAGTGGTTTTACCCACAGTAGTATATTGTTCTCATTTATTTTAAAGTATTAGAAACTTTAAGTAATTTAATTTTTCGAATGTACATTGCACTCGAGATATTTTTATTTCTACAGGGGTTGTGGCAAATTTAGGGTTCACAAAGGTTGGCAGAAATCCATGCTACACCACTGATGAAAGTGAATAATAATCAAGAAGGAAGATGTCTAGATAAAATAACATTGAAGATGTGAGCTAGGCTTTTCAAAACTGAAACATAAAATTGTATTCACCCAACTAGACTGAATTATTCCGTTTTGAGTAATCAAGAGTTTATTTGATTATCAAAATCTTATTCCAAAAAGAAAACGGAAAAGATTGGTTAGCACATAAAACCTTTTGAAATGAACTTTGAATAACTAACATGCCATAATTATAAATCAATACAAAAAAAAAAAAAAAAAGCATTCGGTAGAAAATTTCTCAAATTTTATTAACTATAGAATATTTATTTTCTTTAATGATTTCTATATTACTGAAGCTTTAATCTACAGTAGGGCATCAATGAAAACAATTTGGGACCAAGGGTGTTCAGATATCTGATTTTTCAGATAACCAATCATTTACACCACAGTCACAGGAGCAACATGAAGAGTTATATTAAAACACAAGAAAGACTGTATACATTTTGTTCCATACATCTTACAAATAACTATAGCATAGTTCAAAATGGAATTAGCAGAACTTTTGCATTTGCACAAAATTGTATTTCACAGATACGAACACTTTCATTTAATCGATGCTTTGGTTGATTAGTATTCCGATAATTAATATTCTACTGTAGTTCATTAAAAATAAATTTTATATTTCAGCATTATTTAAAGATTGAACATGCAAAACTTAAGCCAAAGAAGCAGAACAACAGATGACTCATTCACTTTATAATAACTATATTAGAAGGAAATTGTACTTTTAAGAGCTAAGTACAAAAATACTTTAAAATTATAACAACGCAAGAACAAAAGGAATAATGTAATTCCCGACTATTATGAAAATATAAATCTCTAAGAGATAGAATTCCATTACAAAAAGAAAAATATGCAATATAAATAATTCTTCAATAGACAAGAGAAACTATTTAATAGCTGAAAATTCTTGAAACAATCCATTTTCAAATCAATCCTAACATGATCAGCACAGATTCAAACAAAACCATAGTTAAGAGCAATGAATTTAAATGATAAAACTAATCAAAGTATTGAAACACACACTGCTACATGTTATATTATAAGGATGTGTTACTTCGTCACATTTATATAAATCACTGTACAACTTTTTTGTTATTCCAAAGAGAATCATTTTAAAAAGTTGTATTTTCACATATCTTAGACAGCCAATGATAATTCCAATGAAGAATTGCAATAGTACTGCTTTTTCTGTCATCAAATTTATGAAAGAAGTCAATATTTATTTTAACATTTACAAAAATACTTCCACTAAATTATACTCAGCCCTAAATATATCAAATGATTGGAGCACAAAATTACTAAGAATTTTTCCAGGGCTATGCAAGCGTCAATTAGACAGAATAGAATGCCAGGAAAAAATCAATCAGCAAATTAAAACTGAATTTATATTTACAGCATTATTTCCACTAATTTTTTTCATGCAATAACCAAATAATATCGTCTTTCACTTAAGGTGAAAAGACTAATATGTCAATACATAAAATTAAGCAAACAAGAAATCATTAATAATAAATGCTACAATGATTAATGCAAAAACTGATCCTGCAAAGGCAATGGAATATATATTAAATATTGGCTGTGTTTACAAATCATTTCGGAAAATAAAATTTTAAAAAACTTATAAGTGAAATGAGAAAAACAACTGAATTGTCAAATATCAACTGTCAGAATAGAAAATTTTAAACATGTTTATAGAATGATTTATACAAATGCATTTAAGAAAAAACTTTTTAATCAGAAAATCCTAGTAACTAGCTTTTGTAGTAAATATCTTAAAACTTATTCCATGGATTTTCATACATAATTTTTATACCTTTGGCTTTTAAAATCTGTTTTAATGATCCAAATGCATTGTCAGAAATTTGGCTTGTTTTATAAAGCACATATTAACTTAATAAGAACAGTTTTATGAATTAAATAATGTTTATTTTTAATAAGCATGTCTTAGTAGAATTTGAATATACCTGATGTATAAAACATTGTTATTAAATCCTTAAATCATATATAAATTTTATTCAGATTTTGAGTTCGAATCAATTGCAGAAAATTGAAAAAAGAAAAATGCAAACTAAGGAAATTTCATAAATGAAACAATCACTTATTGATAAAAAAAAAATTAGTTTTGCAAGTAAAATGTAATATTTATTGTGATATAAAAAAATAATAATAAAGTTAAACATCTATTATGATTTGTAAATTTAAAATAATTCAATAACACAAATGTTTACCTTAGAACATAACATGCCAAACAGAATTTAGTGAAATGAAAGATATCACAATCTCACAATGAAAAATTAGAAGAATATGTTTATATCAATACTTTTCTTTAAAACTTTCTAAAAGACATATTTTAGCATATTCGGAATGACTGTCTTCATTATTCATAATATTTATAATTTCATTCAGAAATAAATTTATATATATATATAAATAATTCTTTTCATCATTAAATAAAAAAAAAAAAAAACGGTCTTAAAATAATTTAAAACTGTCATACTGTTCTAAATATGGTACATACAATTTTTATTGAAACATACAGATTGCTTCAAAGATTATAGTAAACAGTTAAATTCAAGCAAAACTAACATTATGATGCGGTTTCAATAAGACTGCAGTCTAGATACGAATCAAAAAGAAAAGAAAAAAGGAGCGGAAAAATAAACAAGCGCTTTATTTTCTCTATATAACATACGCAACTAATGTTATTTAAAAGCTTTCTCATAATCTGAAAAGAAAATTACAAGTTTCCGCATTAAAATTCGGTCCGTTAAGATCATATACTGAGCAGATTTTCAAATAATAAGAAAAAGAATGAGAAACGTATTGAAAAAAAAAAAAAACAAGCGCAATAATTTTAATGAAAAACTAATTCAATTAAGAAATTAAAGCGCAAAAAAATATGATCTATCCAACATTCGGCCAATAAATTCTATCAAAATTTTATAAATTGGAAAAAATTAATAGAAGCATCTGTAGAACACAACATTTAACTTGATACATCAAGGCGTGACAGAACCTACATTTCTCTCATAATACAAAAAAAAAACATGCATAAATAAGCTTAAAAATTTACAATAAAAATAATACTGCAATATCAATTCAGCGTACTTACCGATAAGAAAAAATTTCGCCCGATTCATAGCGAAACCTAAATCTTTTTAGAACATCGTTATCCCACAGAAACTCAAGTTAAACGAATGTAAACGAAAACGAAGGTATTCTCCTAATAAATTTAGCTCTGCTAAAAAAAAGGCCAAAAGCATCTGCAGAGAGTATTGATGCCACGCACAGAGAAGTCTTAATATTTTTCTGAAAAAAAAAATACAAATGGATTTTTTTTCACCTCAAGTAGAACGATTTAAAAATATAAAAATAATTATTTCTAACTGTTACCAAAATTATTCTAATTGAAAAATATACTTTTTGCTGAAATGAATCTAATACCAGATAGGAAAGTGGCTAACACAAACAAATGTTGAAAAAAGCACGTGACAAATTTCATTTAATTAATCACGTGCTCATGCATGCAAATGGACTTCAAGAAATGTTCTCTTCCTCATCATATAGTTTTTGATGTATTTAAACGATTTTATTATCTCTTTACAAGACAGCCATCTGGGGGTGAGGCGGATGCTAAGTACAGGTGACCCGTGATTGAAGGGGCCCCATGTCCCAGGCCCCTTAGTAGAGAAGGCAGACTCTCTCTCTTTCTCTCTGACACCTTATAGACGATATCAATTCTTGCATGATCAAATATTTCTGCTATAATTTGAGATAGTTATATGACTTTTATCTCTTCAAACATTTTGCTTCTAATATTTTATTTTTGGGAGAATCCATTCTTTAAAAAGTGTGTGGCTACGTATATATACAACCTAGACAAGCAATAAACGCAATATTTATTCACACTTATAATCCAACAATATTAACGGCTACAAATTTTGAAATATCATTTCATACATACAACACAGACAGCTGGTTCCTAACCTTCTGTCCCTTCCACAGAGTTGCCAATTGTGTGAGTCACAGGCATTTTTGGTTCAAGGATAAAAGATAACTATATAATTTACCATCTGAAATAAGTGTTACAAATTTCATTTTGTATGTAAGACAAATATCTAATGAGTTTTCCTATTAGTATAAGAATCTAAAAGAATAGATTTCTTTCTAAATTCAATTTATAACTCGCTTGAATTACTCATCATGTTACAGATATCGTTATAAGCCAAGATCAAGAACTAAGCGTAATGTCAAAGAAGCCTATCAGCATCTGAATAATCTTACTGTGATTAAAATGAAGATGGAGCAATGGGACATTAATTACTTAATGAAAAAATAAAGCATCTATGATAACAAAGCCTAACTTGCAATAAAAATAGCATAGCTGTAGTTTTTCAAAAAATAAATACAATAAAATCAATTAAATCAACTTCTCATACAGGACAGTCTCTTACACAAGAGTGGATAGTCTGAGTTCCCCCTCAAAGAGAAAAAAATAATTGAGCCAGAACTAAACCTTTTCTGACAGCAAAATTTATTCCCCCTTCCCAAAATGAATTGCTATATACAAGCACTAACTCGTAATTTAACATTCTTGCAAATATTCAAACACTTTGATGCAGATTTTATGTCTTATCAATATTCCAACCAATATAAGAACCGGTAACCTGACTTTGCGAGATCTTATTTATCTATCAAGAGAAAAAACTCGAAAGTAAAGGTATGCACCTGTTCTATACAGGCTTCAATAAAAACAGCTGGTACTTGTTTATTAAAGCGGCACCCGCCAAATTAAGAATACGCCAATGTCGCTAAGCTAGTGAAAAGAACCAAGCAAGCGGAGCGCGATATTGAAATGTAGGAAAACAAATAACAAACCAATAAATAATATAAAAAAAATTTTAATAATATTTTTATTTAATAATCTTTTATATGTTTAGTGATAAATTTCATCCCAACAAGTGATATAAAAACTTAGATGTTTAATATAATTTCTTACATAACTTTTAGAATATCAAATCTTTTATATGTTTAGTGATAAATCTCATCCCAACAAGTGATATAAAAATTTACATGTTTAACTTAAATATTTACATAACTTTTAGAATATAAATCTACATTAATGGCCATATTTCCGAAATTGCGTTCACTATTTTATAGAAAGCATTCCCCCCCCCCAACATATTTCCTTCACATAAATTCTGCCAGATACGATTCCAGATGATGTCGAGCCGTGCCACGTTGTTTCTTGTTACGCCACTTTGCGGAACCCCACATTCGTTCAACATTTTGCGTGTGAACTCCCGTTGACGGATCTACAAAATTATACTTATGGTTCACCGTGAAATGTGTAAAACCAGCATCTTCAAGTTCTTCAGTCTTGTACCCCTTCCAACAATCTGAATAGATAGTGGAACCTTCTTGTACATGTTCCAATATTTTTCCAAGCAGTGTGTTTGCATCTCTGTTCGAACAAGAAAGCACTCGCCATCCTCCCGGCATATTCCACCGAAAATCCACTGTTGCGGAAGTACTCGACCCCCGTTATTCTTAAGTCGTACCAATAAACTTTCATCGATCTCCACAATTTTATCAGGTCCACCTATACGCTTATTGAATTACAGAATACGGTGAAGAGAACACACTTCTCTCATGTAATGATTCCAATCCACTGTTGCATCTTTTGGCATATTCAATTGATTGCGACACCATTTAATAGATGTCATTTCCTCTGCCCAACAATAGATAAATCGAATTGCAGTAACGAACGGTATTCTGGAACCACTGAACCAATTTCCAACACGGAGGCCCTTCTTATTCGAACAACTTTTAATGTTGTATCTCCAAATACTGTCTTCATTAACATATAACTCCATTACGTGACCTCTTTTGCATAATAACGTTTTAGGTAAAAGTTCTTTCTTTTGAAAAAAAAGAGATGACATCCATTTCGCTGTTTAGAAAATTAAAAATTGTTAACGACATTTTCAAAGGCAACAAAATAGATATTTTAAAAAAAAAATGACGAAATCGGTAACGTTAACAGGCAAGCGATATTTTACTAAAATGATTAAGTAATGTTTCTTTAGGACTGCAACCTTAGGAGATTACAACCAAACATGGCGATAAATCTTACTGCTTGGCGATTTTTCGTTTGGCGGGCGCCGCTATAATGGACAAGTACCACACAGCTTGGTGAAGGTCATAAGCAGAAAAGGCGTCCAGGAGAAAAGGAATTCGGAGAACGACACAGATCTTCCTTTTCCGTATCAAACATTGAGTTTAATTCACATTAATTTTCTGCTCTCCCATAATTCAAATTATTAATTACATATTTTTTTGTTGAGGAGTTAGTCGATCAGAGAAACAAACTTAAATCTCCAGAATGAAAGTTTAACGACTATCGCGACCCTTCTTACTAAGGAAAGGAAAGAAACTGTTCACTATTGAATTATTCAACGCGGAATAGTGATAAGAGAATTGCTGGAGAGTTTATTTTTTAAATTTTCATCATTATTGTTATTATTCCAAACCCAGTAAGAACTTGAGAATGCATGTTTTTAAGGTATATATATATATATATACATAAATAAATTTCATTATCAAATTTTTGTTTTTTGCTGTCAAAAAAATTTTTTTTATTATAATTATTTTAACATTTTCTTTTTACATATTTTTTTAAATAAAGGTTTATATTTTTCGGTAGATAGCAACACATTTTTAGCGTTTGATGACTATTTTGTTTCATGTGTTGTTTGTATGACTCTTCCTTTGTCTTCATATTTTTTTAAAAAAAAATTTAAATATTGTTTATTTATATATATATTTCAATAATCTTTATTTCTATAATTTTTTTTTATATTTACGATATGTATGTTTAAGTAAATAATTTTTCTTTGCGATATCTTTAAGTGAATTAATCAGTATTTATTCTTCGGTGTTTATTTTTTCCTGTTGGTAGAATAATGGCGGAATGTTGGAGAGAAATTCTAAAGAAATTATTCTATTTGAATTTGATGGTTTTTGGTGTTTTTCGTAGAGTATTATTTTTGGTAGCATTATGTTGCTGTGTTGGTGGAAAAGGAAAACAATTTCATTTTGCTTGTGTTTGGTTTAGTACTTAACTTGTTACTCGTGTTAGAACTATGGTGACGGTATTGTGATAGGTTATTTGAATTTCACTATTTTGAGTTTGTTGAACCTTAGTGGTAAAATTAATGTAACTCTTTTTAAGTTAAAATTATTAATAACATATGGAGTATTTTAGATGATTTTTATATAATTACTTTAATATATTTAGGTCTAAATGGTAAGTTTATTTTGCTTGTCTACTTTCTTTTTCCTCAAGTTGTATTTTAGATTTGTTTTTGTATTTTCCCTTAATTTTTGGTTTTATACCATCTTGTTTTAATGCAGTTCATTAAAGTGTGATAGTTGGAGCCCTTATACTGATATGAATACGCATTATTCCATTCTAAATTATTAATTCATTTTTTAATTGCTGCTTTTATTTTACTTTGTATGATTTGAACTGGTTTGATTCAAAACATGAATGCAATGATTATTTAGGGTATAAAATGTATTAATAGATTGTTTGAAGTATTTAAAGTAAATTTTAGGCTTATTTTCATAAGAATTTTTTTCATTGGATAATATTTGTAACATGATTTTTGGTTATTTTTTGACTATATGGTTTTCTTTTAGTTGCTTTGTTTTTTATTCGGAATAACATTAAAATATTTTAATGTTTAGATTTTTTGCACCTTCTATCCTCTTTAAAAGTTTATAATTTTGGGGGGGGGGGATGTTAGTTCCCACAAGGTCATTGTAGATTTCATGGTAAGGTGATAAACAATTTTGCTGCTCCCTTTTGAATTTTCGGCTTCTTTTAGCCGAAGGTTCTGCATTCAAAAAATGATTTCATCAAAATTTTTAGCTAAGCTTAAGACATTTTGTAATTTTTTTAGTGTTAAATTGTTAAGACTTCACTATCTTCATTAGTGTTAATATCCTCAGAATCGATTTGATTTGCAACCTCGAATGCCATTTTCACCCAATCCGCTTGTCGTTAACTTCTTCCACTAATAAAAGTTGAACGTCCTCATTAGCCATATCCACGAAACATTCGCCTCCGATCTGCTTAGCAAATTCTAATATGCCACCAGTTTCCTTTTCTTACAATTCAAAAACGTTTTCTATTTCAACTGAATATAGTCATACCTTCTTCCAACATACATTTAATGTTGATGTTTTTAATTCTTTCAGCGACAAGGATATGCTGTCGATGCAGTGCTTATTTGCATATTGCTTCAATATTTAATTAATTGATTTCGATCTGGTTATGTCTAACATTCACTGTAATGCTCTTAATACGTAACAAGCTTTGAAGGCATAAATTATACCTGGATTCCCAATGGTTGGAGCAACGAAATAGTGTTAGATGGTGGGAATACTATTTTGACGTTGGGATGACTCAAATCTTGTGTTTGACATGGTCATTATCTAACAGCAATAGCTCCTTGAAGCTCAAGCTTTACTACTTTATACAATTTTCAGCGTATGACACAAAATTTAAAAACCAATTTTTAAATATACTTCCAGTTACACAAGCTCTCTTGGATTAACTTTACAATATATGAGTATGGTGTTTTTTATTTAAGCCTTTAACTGCACGGGGACTTCAAGATCTGTAAACTGGTAAGGGTTTTGTTACAAAGACCTTCGACGCATTACTGCACAAATAATGAGCGATCTTTAGACGTCTGAAATCCACGCAAGTACAGTTTCCTCCCTCCTTCTTCTTCTTTTTTCGATATAAAGATTTTATTGGACATTTTTTTTACTGAAGCCCAGTTACGTCGTCATTAAAAACTTAATATGCTGTGCATTCCTTCTCTTTCATTATGTTTTTTTTTTCTGGATACGTCATTGCAGCTGCATGTTCAGCCGATGCAGATTCTTCTTGAATTCTTATGCTATGAATTGCAACACATTTTTGGAATTTTTTGAACCAACTTACTTGCCACAAAATATGAGTGTATTGAGAATTCTCCGTGTTCTTTAAAGTGCTTTTAAATTGTACGTTCTTTCTGTGTGATGAAATTCTTTTTCGAGAGCTATAATGAATCCAAATGCTGAGGGAGTTTTTCAAGTTTCTGAATTGTTGACGCCCAGTATCGAGTTACATATTTTGCGGATATCGAAAATACTTCAGTAACTGCCCGTCTTATTTCTTTTTCATTTTTCTTAATAGTCTGGACAGTTGATTCATTTAAATTAAGACTTTTTCCTCTGTCAGTTGCTTTTTTTCCCTTTAAAAGAAGATCCAAGTTTTATATCTTTATTTCTAAAGAAATAAATTTTCTCTTATTTTCTTATCTTTATCAAATAGGGTTTCAGACTGAAACTTAATTTTCCAAAAATTAGTTTTAAAGACGAAAAAATCATTCTTTAAAATATGTTGGCTTGAAACAAACTGCCTACCATCCGTTTCAGAAAGTTTTGTTTCTAAGGCACGGAGATAAAAAGAACAAAAAGAACTTTTCTTTTGCGGTCCTCAGCTGCGATAGCATTTAAGAATAGATCAATACGTTAAGATGATAACGCATCGCATTTTATCCTCTTAGAAAATTTGTTTCAACATCTTCATGGAAAGCCACTGTCACACCCTTTCACACATATGTGTCTAAAAAGAATGTAATGCAAGAACAAGGATTTATTTACTGTCTCTCGTTTCACCATTGCCTTTTCGATTTCATTTTCAGATGACGGGGTAAAAATAATTTTTTAAATACTTTTTTATTAGATATGTTTTCATATGTCTGAGTCATATCAAAAACAACAAAACAATTGTAGACGGACGAGTCCTATGACTGCCATTGTAGTTCATTATTCCTTCTCATTATTTTAAGGTAATTTTGTTTTTAAATGTTTTAAGCAAAAATATTATCTAGTGCTGCAGAAGTACAGTATTATCAAAGGGTTTCGCGCAATTTTCTATTGCGTTGGGGTGAAACCATGGTGTGTTATATGAGAAAAATCGCAATTTATCCAATCGTGCTAGAGTGAAACCGTGCTGAAAAATGCCTTGTGTTGTAGGAGGACTAACTGTATATGAATGTACGTGAGTATATAAATATATTAACATGTAAGTGTATTTAATTGAATAAGACATAATTTTTTAGAATTCATAAATTAACTAAGTTAAAGTTATAAAAATGTATAATCACAACTGAACATTAAGAATAACTACCTGAACCATGCCAAAAATAGAAAGATAAGAATTGCAAACTGAAAGTTGAAGATAATACAATAAAAAGGAAAAAATATAAATTTAAACGAAAGTAAATTTAAAATGTAAACAAAAATCAGAAATACACAAAAAAATTAAGAACCAAAAATTTTTGAAGAAAAATAGAAAAGTGGAAAATAATATATTTAACGTTGCATCAGGCTTTAGGCTGTTAAGCTGGGCTACTCTAGAATTATTGGCCAAACTATCCAAACGAAAGAGTACATTTTACATCGTCTTCATAGAATCCAACGTAGTATGCATGTATCCAACACCCCGATCTGTCCTGATTCACCGAAGTTCTTATTGAAAATTTCGAGACAGATCAAATTTGAACTGAGCAAAATCAAAATAACTTCTAAGAAATAAATAAACAAAATCCTTTTCAGATAAAAAAAAATATATATCTTTTTTTCTTTCTCTTCATAAGTTAGATCTCTTTTCATGCAGTTTATTTTTGTGGAGATTATACGGGAACCACATTGCATAAATGATTTCATTAATTTTGATGTAACTACTAGTAGAAATTCTACAACTTTGTTTCAGCGATTTAGATCTCGACAATGTAAATCAATGCATCAAAATTAACCATTAAATAATAAACATTTTTAGCCTTGGATCAGCGGTTATCAACCTTTATGTCACGAAGACTCCCCGAAAAGAAAATCTTTTTTTTTCGAGCCTCCCCTTCCATTTTTAATAGAGATAATAGGAATGTTTTATATAATAACAAAAACTTCATAAGAACTGAAAACTACAGTTAACGGAATAATAACAAAGTTCAGCTATAGCATAACATGTTATAAGTATATGCTTATTTATTTTTATATTACATTCTTTTTAATAGTTTAAACTAACTCCGTCTGTCATGGCAAAATTTAATGCTAGTAATTCTACTGTTCATTGGCCCAAAAAGTTTGTCAAATCTTGGGGACAATGAGGAAAGTGCCACTCATATCTCTTTTTCGACTATTAATCAGGCGCGATATTTGATTTTCATTGCAGCCAATTCCGAGAAGCATATTTCATACGAATAATTTGTTACAAACTGTATGAGCACTTCCATTGCTTTGCAATACAAAACTTCTTCGTATACTCTCCAGTGAGATTGTTCTATAATTTAATTAAGATTTTATTTTGAAACTTCGGTTTTAGTGAGCTATCACATAGTAATTGTATCAATTTTTCAGAAAGAAATAAAATAAATATTTTAAAATGTGAAAAATTAAGATTAATAAAGAAGCTTCTATTCTATTCTATGGTAAGAAAATAAATTTTCGTTTAAAAAATTTCCTTGTCTTCATTAGAAATAGCTCACTCTTTCACAGAAGCCGTGCCCTTTGGTTTTCAAATAGCTGGTATAAGATAATGAAATCCATAACATTATTCTAACTCTTCAACCTCGTGATTTCTTTTGAAATTGCGTCCAAAATGGAAGCCATCTCGTCAATTCTTCAAATCATTTATTTTAATTCTAGCGAGAGTATAATGTTTTTCCTTGACCCAAAACTTATTTTCAACTTCCTTTCTTCTCTAAAATTAACTATATTCTCAAGGATATTAGACATTGAATGTTATAACATCATTAGGCTATTTCTGGCCACGATAGCAGAGTGGTGATGGTCGCCAGCTCGGGGTCGATGTTGCTTTCGTTGAGTCGTGTGTTCGAGTCCTGATGCCTCTAAATAACCACCATGAAGCGGGGCTGATGCACATTAAATTTGTAGAGGCTCCCCGAAGTCCTCCCGTTGGAGTGGTATGTAAGCTTAGAGACTGAGGTGCTAGGTCAAGTGTCATCCTCATCGCGTGACAGAGGTTCAGAATTACGAGGTCCATCGCCAATAGCCCCCATGCTGCTTCTAAGAGGGATGTTAATAAGCAATGCGTTCCCATTCTGAATTTGAATCTTCTTCATTAAATTCGGTCTCAAATAACAAATAAATAATTTTAGAATCTAAATTTCTTAATTATTTAAATAAACCATCTAATTTAATGAACTAATCGTTTAAAATAGCCTTATCTGATTCAAATTCTAGTAATTATTTTTTGAAGCTTTAATGGTTCTTCTGAAAAAAGAACAAACTATTTTGCGTTTTTTCTTCAAAGTTTCAATCGTCATTTTCCTCAATGTAATAGAAAATCGTCAAAAATAATTACAAATAGGTATATACATATACATACGGTTGTACCACAATATAATATATCTCAATATACAGATCATCCTGTTGAACTCAACAAACTAACAGTATAGTACATTAATACAATACTTGCTTTTCTTCTCATTTAGACTTTTGATCGTATGTCAAACTTCAAGCTTTGAATATCACTATATTCATAAGACATAATTTGCACATCGTACTTCAAAGAGTTTTCTAGACTTAAGGTATCCGTACATCTTTCACAAACGTAATTTTTGTCAAAATTTTCGATTTTCTTATTGTAGTGTTATTTTAAAATTTAGCCTTTTTCTTTCTTTCCAATAGTGTTTAAATTTTGCCTATACCTTATTTATAACTTAAGTTATAGGGATTTAAATTTTACTCGGTAGCTGATTTCTGAAACTGGAAGTGCATGTCTGCAGTCAGGAAATTGAAAAAATGTTTGTTTACGTTTTTATTTTTCAAAATATCATTCAAATTTACAATAGTACAAAATAAAATAAATTTTAAAACATGAATTTGAGCTTCATAATGTTTGAAAATGTAATTGGTGACAGGTTTTTAAAAATAATTTTATTTAGAATCTGTGAAGAAAAGACAAGTGCTATTCTATGTTTACATCAGTTTTGATTTTTTTTCCTCATTGCTATAAGTTACTGTTTAAGTTTTTTTTTTTATTGCTGAAAACTTTGATTATTTTCTTTTAAAATGAGTAATGATAAACGAAGAATTAGTGCTAAAAGAAAACGCCAATGGTTTTACTAAAAATTATTCTAAAAATAGAAGTGAAGCAACTAATGCCAGAGTCTCAAATTTCTACATTTCTGCTATTTTAGAAAAATAAATCACAGAGTATGAAAATAAACCAGTAACTAGAAATCCAATAATTGATACAGAAATCCTCCTAATTTTATTTTTACAACTTTTTTACCCCAAATTCTTTCATGAAGGTTTGCTTTTACATAAAAACTGTAGATTTGGACTGTGCTCAAATTTTGTTGTAAAATGTAAACATTGTGACTATTGCATTGGATTTCCCAGTTCAAAGAAAACATTAAGCAATCCTGAGGTAAATGCAAGATTTATCTACGCCATATGACAAATTGGTAAAGGTTCTGCTGCATATAAATTATGTGTTACGTTAAATTTACACAGGCTCAGTAAAACTGCATACACCAATTATGAGAGTAAACTTATGTCCAATTTCCTTTTCCTTTTCAAGCTCGTTCTCTATTTCAACTGGAGATGGCCAAATCTACTTTCAACATGTATTTAACATTATTGTTTTTATTTCTTTCAGTGATAAACATACGATGTCAATGCAATGATTAGTTAAAAATTGCTTCGAAGCTTCCATTACTTTAATTGATTTCGATCTGGTTGTATTTAAAATCCACTGTACTGCTCTTCGCATGTAAGAAGTTTTAAAAGTATATATAATACCTTAATCCTCTGGTTAAAGCAACGAAGTAGTGTTAAGTGGTAGGAACACTGATTTGACTCGAATGTTGAGGGTGATATGGAGCATTATATAACAGTAATAGCGTCTTGAAGCTCAAGTCTAACCGCTTTAAATAACTTCAACTTATACCACAAAATTTATAAAAACAAGCCTTTAGATATAATATTTCCAGTTATCCAAGCTCTTGGATTTGTTTTTCAATATACTGGTAAGATGATTTTACGTACGCCTTTAAAAGTGTACTGGGATTTAAAAATCTATAAATTAGCAGGGGGTTTGTCATAAAGTTAGAGCACATAAGTAGTGTTATACGATCATTAGACACCTTAAATCTAGTTACAGGTTTTTTTTTCTTTTCTTTTTTCCTCACTACAGAATATTTTTATCGGCATTGAGAACTTGATCTATTGTCTATCCTTGCTAAACTATGTTTTGAGCTTTTTCTGGATGTGTCCTCGCTGCTGCATAATCAGCCGATGCAGATTCTTCTTGAATTTCTGTGCTATGAACTTAAAATGCGTTTTGAATCTTTCGAACCAACCTTTACTCGTCACAAAATCCGGGTTGACAGACGATTCTCCGAGTTGCTTAAGGTGTTCGAAAATTTCAAGTGCTTTATGTTTAATGATAGTACTATTCAATGGAATTTTTTTGTCAGCCATCATCAATCCAAATGCTGAGTGAGTTTTTCTATTTTCTGAATTATTTGCGCATGGGGAGGAGTTGCATATATTGTGATCCTGATATTGAAGATCCTGCGGGAACTGAACTTTTTATGTCTTTTTCCTTTTTTCTTAATAGTCCGAGCTGTTGTTTCGTTTAAATTAAGGTGAATAGCTGATAATTTTTCCAATGTGAGATGCATTTTCTCCTTTTAAAAGACGATCCTACATTTGTATCTCTAAATTTAAGGAAATAAATATCCTCTTGTCTTTATCACATACGGCTTGAGACTGAAATTGAATTTTCCAAAAATTTGTTTTTAAAGACGAAAAATTATTTTTTAACACATCGTGGCTCGACACGGACTGATGACCTGTCTTATGAGAGACTTTTATTTCCAAATCATGGAGATAAAAAGAAACAGAAAAAGTCTTCCGTCCACGGGACCTTGACTGCTATTTCATTTTAAAACAGATATATACAATACGACGATATTGCATCGCACTAAATAATTTTAGATAAGTTGTTTATACATTTTCATGTAAAGCCACTGTCATACCCTTTCACAGAAGAGTGACCCAAACGAATGTAATTTAAGTTTCTGCTTTAAGAATACAGATTTATTTATTTTCTTGAGTCTCGCAATCTTCGTCTACAATTTCAATTTCTGATAATGGGGTATAAAATATTTTTAAATACTTTTTTTTTTCTTCATATGAGATATATTTTGATATGCCTGAGTCGTGTCAAAACAAACGTTGCACGATGGGCCATGTGAAAGCCACTATAGTTCATTATTCCTTCCCGTCATTATTTTCAGGTAATTTAGTTTTTACATGTAGTAAGCAAAAATCATGTTACCTAATGCTGTAGAAGTACAGTGTTGTACAAAGGTTTTTGTATTTTTCTTATCGTGTTAGAACGAACCCATGTTACAGGTGTAGTGTTATTTGAGGATTCCCGCAATTTATTCTATCATGTTAGCGCGAAACATTGTGTTGTAAGATGCGTGTTGTGGGATTACTATCTGTATGTTAAAATGGGCTTATGTTTTAAATCATGGTGATGTATCTCACATCTGGTATAATAGGAATTTTTTTTTATCAGGAACAAAATTTATTTTCTTGGAAAGTATGCATTAAAAGTAGGTACTTTATTGCTAAGCATGCTTATAACAGAGGATGCATCAAACATAATTGATCTTATAGAACAGAAACCTATGTTTGATCCTGGTTGTGGCTTTAGTGATGAATCAAGCTATTGAACGTTTTACTTATCAGTCATATTCTGAAGGAGGCATCTGAGACAAAAGTATTAAATTTCACATAAAGAATTAATATGAAGTGTTTGTACTGATATACGAGGGAAAGTGATTGGTCATAAGGAAAAGTACTAACGCAATGCCTTCTCGTAAAATGGAGACAAACGCTAATGTATTTAAATTTCTTTTGTCAGCAAGCCAAAGCAGTGGCTTGGGAATGTAATGGTAAGTATCATGAATCACATTGATGACGAAATTTTCTCGAGGTTTGGTAACAGTTTCGTCCGTATACAATGATAACACTGCTTTGATAATCCTAAAAATGTCGTTCACGTATAGGTTGAAGAGTTAGATAAAGATCTGCCTGCAGTTTTTTTTAATATGTTAGATGGCGAGTTTAGTTTTGAAGCGCAATAAATTAAGAAATAATTTAATAATTAAAATAAAATCAATATTATTGTTAAATTTGAAGTTTAGCATTTGTGTTCATTATTAAAAGAGTAGGATGAAGACTAATGAACAATTTTTAATATTTTGGGATCTTGTAGTTCTAAGTTTTTAAGTAAAAAAAATAAAAGTAATATAAATTAAATGATAAAAATTAAATCAGTAGCATTATTATAATTGTGATAGTTTATATTTTTGTTGCTATTAAATCGAATTTTCTGTCAATATCCAAGCGAATAAAAAAAAGAAGAAGAAAAACGTTTTAAAAAGTCCCAAATCTATTCTCAATAGTTCCTTTTTTATTTACCAGTATTTTCTTTTCTTAGTGTAGGTGTAGTGACTGATAGTTGGTTACTCACACATTTTCATGCATACGGTCAAAAGTTCATGAAGGTTTAACGATCTGCTTAAAATTAATGTAAAAGCAAAAAGTGGAATAAATGTCTTAGCTTTAGAACATTATATTCTACAAAAAAGTAGATTAAATTCTGCATAATTTTCTATGTTTTCTTTCTTCTTTAAATGTATAAATGACCAATATAATTTGCTATATTTTTATTTCTTGCTTCTACAAATATATGCTACTATTTTAATAATATGTGGAAAAAAAATACTTTTAACTGTAAATTTGAATTGCCATTTAAAGAGAAAAACGAGACAGTCAATAGAACTCAAAAATTTTGAATAAAGAATTTAATTAATTAGATTAATTAAGTGAGTGTTCCTTACTTTCATTAATATAAGAGTAGTTAAGTAAATGATACTCTTTTAATATGAATAAATTTATTAATAGACTATTGATACACACACATATATGTATATAAGTTAAGTGATATAATTTAATGATGATGTTACATAAGTTACTACTTAGAGGTATTAATAATTCTTTCTAATATAATGTATTATTGATATATGAAGAAGTCTTAAAAATTCCGATTTTTTTCAATAGTTAAATTCGTGTTACGTTCGTGTTCACTATAAACGTACTACCATTTTGATACTGCGATGAAATTGAAGAAAAAATACAACACTTACCAACTAAGATGATCTTTTGTCATGAAGAGGGATTACTTTGCATAAATATTCATTCATAAGAAATTTTCAGAGGAAAACAGTACAGAAATATTTTCGTATTAGAGTGGGATTTAAACTGATTTATAGAAAGAAGTCTAAGGTGTTGCATTCATGAATCGAAACGTATTTTGAAAGGAAATTCGAAATCCAAGTGTCGCCTTGAAGATAAAATGCATTCTTTGTGCATCTTAAGAATTTTCATTTCAAAATTTCTTACTTATTTGGCACTAAATTGCAATAAGAAATTTTAAAAACTATGCAATACGGAACTTAAATAACTGCACAATATGAAATTTAAAAAAAAAACTGTTCTATTTGTGTGTGTAATTCAGAATGCATTATCCAAAGTAATTTCTTTCAAGTTTTTATCAAAAAAAAAAAAAAAAAAAAAAAAAAAAAAACCAATATTAATGATTATATTAACACATATTGAATAAATAATAAAGCATTTACACATTTTAAACTACATAATTTATTTCGACCTCTATGAGTTGCTGTTGAAAAATTGCGATTCAGAGAACTACAAGTATTGATGAAAAGTTGTAAAATAATTATCACTTATAGTGGAAAATAGTATTAAACATTTAATTAGTCCATTAAAATAGCTAAACCCATTAAAAGAAAAATATAAGAAATCATGCAGATCTAAATCTCTATCTCAGCAAATATTCCAATTATTTTAAAAAACTCTTGAAATTTGTTGACATGGTTAAGATATTTATTTATTTTGAACATTTTCAAAAAAGATAAATGTCATGATTATAAAAGAGGAACAGATAATAAAAATAAAAGTAAGCATATCATTAAAAATTACACATTCAATGAACAATACTATTTCATTTCAGCTCACTTAAAGGTGAATGTCTCAGCACCGCAAATTATAACGAAGTTCATCCCTTTCCAGCCTAAATTATCCCTATATAAAGTCTTATTGATTACAATTTCTATTCTCAGGGAGCAACAAGAAACATAAATGACACAAAATCTTGATAAAAGCAAACCTTTTTAAAAATCCGTCCCGATGTAACCATCATCGTAAAATAATATATTAAGACTTGGTTTAATATAATATATATTGAATGAAATGGGAAACAAAAAAAAAAAATCTCATTTGAGAATTATAACGGAATATATATCATTTCTTTTATTCTGTCGTAAATGTATTGTTGGAAAAGCCGATCTTTTGAAATTCATTCGTGCCGTAAAGTGTAAACAACTTGAAAATCGCTGTGTTGCATGTTTATTCATTACAAAAGCTATAACTTCTAAAGTATCTACGAGTTAATCTACTATAATTGATATCTATAAATCTACCAAACGTTCTTAGGGAATACATAAGCATAAATAATTTTTTTTATTAAATTCAGTTTTGAACACTGTCTCCCTTTGAATAAGATGTGCCTTTAGGTGAAGTTATTTTTTAACGCTCCTATGAAATAAAACATGCTTTTAAATTTTTCAATGATTTGTATACAGGTATTTATTTATAAATAGAATATGTAAAAATACTACTATCATCTGATTTAATTTAATAATTTATCTTGTCAGCTTTTATTTAATAATTCATTTCTGATTTTATTTAATATTTTATCATCTCAAATTTAATTAATAACTGATTTTTTTACGTAACGTTTACTATTTATAATTCACTATATAATGTTGGCGTTGGTCGTATTTGTATTAATATGAAAACGTTACTACTCAGGATTATTACTAAAGTATAATCTTGTCACGTTTTGTGTTTAATCGAATTCATATATATGTCTTACAAATATGATATATTTAAATTCAAAATAAAGCATACCATATCAAATGCTCCAGTTTTTTGGGGAAAAATAATAATTAGCATGAGTTTTACTTTTCAAATCCCTCATGAGGCATTTTTATGCAGTATTCTATATCAAAGTTGGACAAATGCGGCTCCCATTGAAAATTTAAATCTGTTTCTTAAAATTATTTCAAAACTTTCCTTACTATATCACGAAAAAGTGACTAAGATATGGTTTAATATTTTGTTATATAGACTTTATTTTGTGTTTATTTTTCATGTCTAGATGTTTTGCTATTTATGTAAATTTAGTAATAGATAAGTCAGTGTGCATTGACACTGATGGTACTATCATCGGACTTGTAAAAACACTGCATCGGTATGCGGAAAATATATGTGTAATTTTGTTGGTGGTTGTGTATTTCAGCGATCGTTTTTCTTATCAGGTACATGTCCTATTTCGTGCTTTAAAAATACAACAAAAATTTTTAAGTAGAACTTTTAATACAGCAATTTAAATTTGTTTGTGAGGTGTAATAATTCGTAAATTAATTTAATTATATTTTGTTACATTTTAAGACTTTGGAATTAAATTAATGTAGGATCGTAGTATACAGAAGATGTTATCCCTCATGCCCCTTTTCTGTTCACCGTCAAAGGTCAGTACCACCGAAGAGCAGGTGTTGTTGAGGGAAATACTGTCCTTGACACCCAAACGCAGAGAGGAACGAAAAATCTTGGGAGAGAGACGATTTCTGGAACTTGACGAGAGTGGAAGCTTTTAAAGACGTCAACTTTTAAGGGAAAGACTTGAACCTCTTTTGTATTTCTTAAGTAAACATTGAGATAGGGGTAAATATCCCCATTGTAAACAATCTTTGTATAGTTAAATATTGACTAATTACGCTTAATTAACCCAAAGAACGTGTGTTTATTTACAAACGACTTACAATCTCATATTTATTTAATATTTTGATAACATGACATTAGAAAAAGAAAATAATTACGAACAAAACAATAGAATCGTTTGAGAAAAAAATATTAAAAATTCTACTTTTAATGAGGGTAATGGAAAGTCATAGTGTCTTATTTGTATTGTTACGATTGTAAAAAATAAAGCAAGCAATTTGTGGCGATATTACAAAGTGAGTTCTCCCCACTTTTCAATTCAATATAATTTAATTCAAAATTGAGAACAGAGAAACTTAGCTTTTGCAATGTGTTCTTTAGAAGTGACACAAAAACTCTCGTCTTTTTTAAGCCGCGAAGATCTTAGAGAAAATGAAGCAAGTGTTTTGATTTCTTGAAATATTGCTCATGTCAATTGTCCATCTGGAAAAGGAGAATTTATTAAAAGAGACTTAGTAGAGAAGTGGATAAAGTTTTGGATCAACACAAAATCTGTACTTCCATAAAACAAAATACTTGGATCTATATAATCAAACAAATTAATCACGCAGGTTTTTATGTGACTTCGCACAAACGAACGTCGCTTTGGTGGACTTAGTGTAAATTTGAAAGTAATTTGATGTGTGATTTAAAAGGTTTTGTAGTATTTAGTTTAGTTCTCGACGAATTTACAGACTTTTTCTCGATGTTCCACAATTATCCATTTATATCTACTATGTATCAGCAGACACTTGAGTGAAACAAGAAGTACGTGTTATACCTCTTATTGAAACTATTCGCGATATCGATGTTATAAATGAAGCAATGAACTAGTTTGAATTGCCTCGTGATAAACTATCAAACTGACTGAGTGCCTGCAATGATAAGGAAAAATCATGGTTTCACGTGTCTTTTAAACAATGATTCTAAAAATTAACGAAACATTTATCTTCATAGTTAAATTTCCCACGAGAAGATCATAGCTAAGTACTTGAAAAAAGAAAATGTGTGGAAGATTGTTTAGGAGATTGTGCATTTAAATTTGAACAAATGTCAAAATATACCACATAAATTTAAAAACTTTTTCGAAGGGTTATAAGTGAATTACGAAACAAATGAATTGTCGAGGCGAGGTGTGTAGTAAAATGGCTGTCAACTAACGAAGTTTTGAGCGTTATTGGAATTCCAAAATCCTATCATTACATTTGCAAAAGGGAAATATCCAGAATAAGAAAATGAAACTTTGTTTTCTGTCTTAAAGTTTTTTACAGACATACTATAACATTTCCAAACACTTAATTTAACAAGAAAAAAAAAGGGTTAGAGGTCATTATTAATTTATTATTAACAACATTTAGTTTAGTAGTTAAAGTTCTACCATTTGTTTGCGATCCTAAGAAAATAACATTTTTAAGTTCTAAAAAATTAACATTTCTTTTCAAGTGAAGGCAGAAAGGAAGAAAAATTAGATGAATTCAAAATAAAATTGGAAGAAATGGAAACACATTTTTCAAACGTAGGTTTGAAGATTTGAAAAGTTAGAAATCTACATTTGTATATATTCTGAAATCATTTGTATGTGATATTATTGAAAATAAATTTCCAATTTCGTATGTAATACCTATTGAAAAGCTATAAAGGATGAAAGAGGATTACGCATTGCAAAGACAATACAAATAGACTTCTATAAATGAATTTTTAAAGTCTTACCAGATTCAAAATATCCACTCTCAAAGAGAGTTGCTGGCCGTCTAATTTAAATTTATGGTACGACATATCGCCGTGTATCCTTGTTCTCCATAATTAAGGTTGTGAAGTCGAAATCTCTTTCTCAGTTGACCAATCATTATTTCACAGAATTGCTGATTACGGCTTTTGCAAATTTTATTCAACATTTCAAAAAATCAACCGAAATTCTTCGCTAAATGTTATACTTTTTCAATGCATTTTTACTACTCTTCATTTTTATTATTGTTTGTTTTTTGTATTTTTCTTTCCCTCAACTATATTTATATTACATACTTCCCGTAGCACTTAAGACTTGGTGTGGAATGAGTAACCATATTAATTAAATTAAATTAGTATTCGTATATTTTATACATAACTTTTGGAAAACCGGAATGTGACTCGCATTGAAACTCGTGCAAGTCTACTCCTGTTCTATACCAATGTTTCACTGTTGGTTTGAGGAAATAACGAGAAGGTTTAAAAATTGTTTAAGTGTATACTAAACATTAATACCATTTGAAATTGACAACAAGAGAGGTCCGCAAGCATTGCATGGACAGTTTTAATACAAACTTAACAATAAACTAACTATGACTTAAGTAAGTAAAAATAAATTAAAAGGGTGCAATAAAAATCTAACAACTTGTTAAAGAATATAAAAATAGAGTATTTCTACAGATTTCATTTTGCAGATGGTAAATTTTTGCTACTGCTATTAAATACTTGAGCATATTTTTCTATGTTTTTAAATATTCTGTCTTAAATTCGTTCGAAATAGTTAATTGAAAGATTGGGGATTTCCAGGGAGCACTTGACCAAGTAGCCACTTCTTGTCTTTGACTTTTTGAGTGCTTTGAGGCCGATGGATCTGATCTAGTTCATTGGCTAAACCGAATAGGATTAGAAATAACAACAAGATTTCTGGGAGGAGGGAGAATAAATATAAATACACAATTAAAGAGTAATGCAAATTAAAGGTTCAACGTTAACTACTGGTTTATTTCAGAAATTTTAAATTTAAATGCATCTAAATAAAATTTAATAATAATATAAAATAAATTAATTTGAGAAACATATTTAAGCGCTTCATAATGAACCTTTGTACTTTTTGAACAAATTTTCTTAGATCACATTAGGGAAGCCAGGGACGCAACAAAGAACACAAGCTATTTGTAATGGGTTTTTCAAAATTCGTTCCACTAATTTTATTCATCCAAACAAAAATATTGCTTTGGAAAAATGCATTTTGTTTCAATAGATAAACAATATTCAAATGAACTTGCACTTTTTTAAAAAAAATTGTTGTTAAAAAATAGAAGGTTCCTCTCTGGTTCCGTAGATGTATTATTTATGAAAATTTCATGATTTCCAGAAAATTGAATTTTAAAACTGTTAACACACATGACAAATATTTATGTACGTACGTTTTTCTCAAAATGCGGTTTCTTAGGATTCTGTTACACTTTTTTCAAAATCTACTTTATCCATAGTATTGATATTTTGCACATTATGAAATGAGGTTATTTTTTATACAGCGAAACTAATTTTTTTCTAATGAACTCTCACAAAATTAAAGCATTATACAATATTTGCATTACAATTATGTCAAATTAAAATCATGAAATTTAAAAATCTTAAAATTTTATTAAATTCAGGTTTTGAAATAATAATGATGTTCAATGTATAGAATACTATGCTCATAAGTTGTTTGTTAAATTTTAAAGTTATAAATGAAGAAGATTTTTTGCAAGATATATTTAAATGTAAGTAAGTACATGACTTGCAAATGTAAATACAGCTATCGATTGTTAATATTGCTCTTACATAATTACCTACACTTATAAATGCAATTTTCTTTACGTAAACAGATACATAAATATACTCTTATTTTAATATTAAAATATCACCTCCATTTTTCCAATAATTTAGTGGAAAATAATTTTTCGTCTATGTGGACACGCTGTACTTGTATATGTTTGCTTTGCTTTATCTCATTTATATGCATATAATATTTTCCTTAAATATGTAAACCTCTGTTGTGACCAAGTTCGTTAGTGGTCCCCCTTACATCCGGACAAGATCCTCATTAAAAACATCTGGACTTGCGGGAAAGGGAAAACAACATTTCCGTTTCTCATGAACTTTGACCTAACACAGTCCAATTCTCCTGGGAATCGAGAACACCCACACATCAGGTGTCCAGTTTAGCAGGTGTCAATTCCTGCCCCGGTTGAAGAGTGCTCAGCACCAATAACTGTTTTATCACTTTCAGTAATCCAACCAAAACAAAGGAATATGTCCCGTGTTTTTAGAAGAGGCGTGGTCAATTCCATTAGACCTAAAATTTCCAAAGAGAAGAGGCATTCAATGCTCTACAAAACATTACACTAGAACGTCGTATCCAAGGACTTTGCAATACTTTTTTAGCGTGTGACGTGCACTCCAAAATACGTAGAAAGGGAAAGTGAGACAAGCACTTTATTTTGTAAACATCAACTTAAGTATTTGAAATTAACCTTAATAAAATAGTGTAAATAGTTATCTAAGTATCACATATTTTTTTATTCAACGCAACCAAATAACCATAGCACCAAAGTAGTGACCCGGACAAGTAATTACTAAGAATTGTGATTCTCAGAGCAACAAAGACTCTTGGACATTTCATAAAATCTTTTTCACTGTTCAAAGCTGCAGTGATGCTTGGAAAATTCTACTCCCATAACTGGAAAGCCGAACATCTCATTGCACCACTGCAGCATTGATTTAAGTTCATTTATTCAACCTACTTTAACTGTGGAATTTTTATGGATGTTTTTACGATTCCCGCAAGCAGTGCCAACGCCGTTTAAATGTTCCTTCATTGAAGCCAACTCTCTGCCTTCCGTCAGCGTTTTCTTTCTAAGCCTCAACTAAATGACGAAAGCGACAAAAGAGTTTAGGCGGACAACAAATATACCTAATGAGCCACAAACCAACCTGCAGAAGAAAAGATTCCAACCTAACGGAAGCAAACACTCTCAGCTGAACGCCATGAACAAGGTACCAGTTATATCTATTACTCTTTTGAATTGATCTTTTAAGTGTCTTATCACGTGTCACTGACTCTTTCCGCCATTCTGAACACTTCTCCCGCACTGTCGAATGGGGAAATCTGTTGTAAATATCTTGTGGTTTCTTTCTTTTGGTGTTTAAAATGATTGACTCGGGGGATGTTTCCAATGTTAACAAAATAGGAGCGCGAATCCCACCAGTTTGGAAGTCAAACATTGCCTTATGGGTCAAGCAGTGCAAAACCGCATTTGACCATGCACAAATAACTAAAGACGAAACTAAATTCTCCTACTTAATTGCAAATATCGATTCAGAGACTCTAGCCTACGTCTCAGATATTAATCTCAACACCCCCTAAAAGACAGACAGATTTGTAGTTATAAAAAATAGATTAATTTCGGAGTTTCAAGACTCTGAAACTCAACAAATTAAAAAATTACTTTCCGATTTGCATCTCGGCGATTAAAAAAAAAAAAAACCTAGTTTCTTACACAGAAAAATGCGAGATCTCTTGCTAAACAAAGTAACGAAAGTTTTTCTAAAAAATCTGTGGATGCAACGATTACCGGTTAACGTGCAAGCGATTTTATCTGCCTTCAACCAAGAGTCTTAACCAATTAGCATAACTCGCAGGCAAAATTTGCGAATCTAATTCTCAATCAATAGCTTGTGCGACCTCAAATAGCAAAAATGATCAATCAAAGGATGTTCTTTCAGTTTTAATGAGGCAAATCGAAGCATTAACTGTTTAAGTTGATTGATTAACCCGTGAACGTCTCAGGTAAAACTTTACGTTTGAGCGTAATCGTTCATGGAGTATAAGTCGCACGTTCACTCCTAAAAATAATGCGAATCCTTCATACTGCTTTAATCTTAATCTATTTCAGAAAAAAAGCTCGCAAATGCGTTCCACCATGTAATTTTAATTCGAAAAACTAAATTCTGCTGATATTCCGAAACAAATTTCAGGAAGCGGAATAGCAGTTAAAAATTCTAATCGATTACATGTGTTTGACGCTCATCAACATGAAATTTTTAGTTGACACTGGTAGCGATGTTTTTTGTATTCCACCACTTAAAGATAAACGAATTAATAATGGTCATATTCTAGAACTTTTTGCTGCAAATAATACACACACACAAGAATTAAAACTTAGGGTATTAAATCAATCGATTTAAGCTTCGGACTTAGAAGAAAATTTAAATGGGATTTCATCATCACTAACGTTTCCATTCCAATAAAATGCGCAGATTTTTTTAACAAAATTTGGATTGTAAGTTGATCTTAAAAAACGCAAACTTATAGATAAGCTAACAAATCTTAGCAGTTCAGGCAGTTTGGAACAACAAAAATCAAATAAATGTCAAAACTGTTTCTGAATTATCTAATTACCATGGCATTCTTAAAAAATTTCCGGAACTAACAAATCCTTGAATTCACGGTCAAACAATTAAACATGACACCGTTTATTTCATCGAAACTAAAGGACAACCGGTTCAAGCAAAAGTTCGAAGACTTCAACCTGAAGTATTTAAAGAGATAAAGAAAGAATTCGAATATATCATAGAACAAGGTATTTGTCGGTCTTCTAAATGCAACTGGTTATCCCCTTTACACGTAGTAAACAAAAAGTCTACCGGCATACGTCTAGTTAGGGATTATAGAGCATTAAACGCTGCTACGATTTTTGATTCACAACCTATTCTCCAAATTCAAGATTTTGGACAATTGCTCCATGGGAAAACAATTTTTTCAAAATTAGTTATCGCTCGTGCATATCATCATATACCAATTCATGAAAATGATAAACCTAAAACTGTGATAATTACTCCTTTTGGCTTGTTTGAATTTCCATATTTAAACTTTGTACTTAAAAATGCAGCTCAATCATTTCAAAGGTTTATGTATGAAGTTTTAAGAGGTCTAGATTTTTATTATACTTATCCAGACGATATTCTAGTTTTTTTTTTTTTCTGATAACGAAATAATTCATAGACAACCCGTAACGAAAGTCTTAACAAAATTAAATTATTATAGCCTTAAGCTAAATATGTTTCAAAATGTATCTTTGATGTTCCTGAAATCGAATTTTTAGGACACCTTATTACTAAAGAGGGCACGAAACCTCTTCAAGAAAAAGTAGAAGCAATATTAAATTACAAAAACCAGAAACTGTAAAACACTTGAGACAGTTAAGAATGCTCTATTTCTATTGTAGATACCTGCCTCGTGTAGCTCACACTCAATAACTTCTTAGCGAATTTCTGAAAGGCTCAAAACGAAATGATCAAAGAAAAATTCCTTGTTCTGATCAAACGAATGCAGCTTTCAAAAAATCAAAACAAGTATCACCAAATGCTGCAATGTTAGCTCACCGGAAACCAAACGCATCCCTTGTATTTCAGGTAGACGCATTGGATCATGTATTGGGCTTAGCACTGAACCAAATGACCGCAACGGGACTCGAACCTTTAGCCTTCTTTTTGCAAAATTTTACTGATACTCAAATGATAGCTCTTACGATAGGGAACTATTAACAGTCTATTCAACCATTACAAAATTCAGATTTTACTACAAGGAAATAGATTTGTCGTATTTGCTGACCATGAACAGCTTTTAACACTCGTTTTTAAGCAAAAGTCCGAAAAATGCTCACCGAGACAAAATAGACAACTTGATTTCTTTTCTCAGTTCACAACAGATCTCCTATACATTAATGGTACTGAGAATATAGTCGCTGATACTTTATCACGCATTAATGAGATCCAATTTTCAGGTCTAGTTGATTATCATGAAATTGCATTATCACACACAAATGATAGTGAATTAACAAATTTATTATATTTCGAAAATTCTTTAAATTTGAAAAAAAAGTTAAACTTCCAAATTCTGATATGGAATTATGCCGTGAGTTATATCAACTAATACGTCACGTCCTTACATACCTGAAAAATTCAGGAAAATTTGTTTTGATTGCATCCACAATTTAGCTCACCCAGCAATTAAAACTAGTTCGAAATTAGTTCGTAGCCGCTACGTGTGACCTAGCATAAACAAAGATTGTATAGCTAGGGCTAAGCAATGTATCCTATGACAACGCTCTAAGGTGCATCGACACACTTCAACCCCACTCCAAAAATTCAGTTTCACGTCGACACGTTTTGATCATGTTCACTTGGATATTATTGGGCCGCTTCCACCTTCAAAGGGATCTACTTACTGCTTGACCGCCATCGACAGCTTCACAAGATGGACAGAAAATAACACATCAATCAATAACTCCCGAGACTAACATTGAAAACAACATTTTTTTTGCAAAATTTTTTTTTATTCATCAGCATAACACCTTTTGTTAATCACCTTTTAGGGTGATACAATCGTTCCAACGCTTTTCCAAATGTTTTTTTTTTTTTTTTTTTTTTTTTTTCGCAAGAAATCTTTTTTGTTGCGAGTAAATAGCGATAAACAGCTTTCTGAATCATCGACTCGTTGCTGTTTTTGTTCCATCGAAAGCAATCGCGGCACCCACTTGGAAAAAACCTTTTTCATGCTCAATTTTTCATGAAGGATAGTAAATACACTTCCATATGATATCTGTGTCATCTCAGCAATCTCACGGAGCTTCACTTTACGATCTTTCATTATAATTTTTGTCACTTCACTCACATTTTCCGGTGTAACGGCTTCCACAGGTCTACCCGAGCGTTCCGCGTCATTTGTGTCGGTACGACCACGTTTAAACTTGGCAAACCACCGACAAATCGTTGCTTTTGATGGACAAGAGTCCGGGTAACATTTTTCAATCCATTGTTTCGCTTGCACGGTGTTTTTACCCATTAAAAAACAATGTTTTATCAGAACACGAAACTCGGTTTTTTCCATTTTTTAAACAAACTACAAAACGACTTTACTCCAACCTCGATAACTCAGCTGTTTCTGGTCCGATCGACTTAAAATTTTGACACGTTTCAAGCAAAGGTTCGTACTCTAGAAAGACCTGGTTACTGGTTTACTACGAGCGCCATCTCTGGGTTAGTCTCGGGAGTTATTGATTGATGTGTTACACCTCTTCCCGACTTCCAAGCTACAACAATAGTTGACGTATTTTATTCAAATTGGATAGTTTGTTTTGGTGTTCCCCCTATTATTACGACAGATAAAGGACGCCAATTCGAATCATGCCTCTTTCGGACTCTTGCCAAACTACTCGGATTGGAACGAATATGCTCAATCGCGTATCACCCTCAAAACAATCGATTGATAGAAAAGTTTCAACGACCACAAAAGGCAGCAATTATGTACCACGCAACGGAAAAATTGACGAAAGTTCTTACCACTATTCTCCTCTGTCTTCGAGCAGCTTTGAAAGAAAATATAGGCTGTACTTCGGCTGAATTGGTGTATGGAAAAACCCTCAGATCACCTGGACAATTCTTTGACTAAACTCAAGCAGACAGCGATTCTGCCCATCTCGTAGAACAACTTCGTCATTACATGCAGCAACTTAAGCCAAAACCAACGGTTTCACACTCAAAACAAGCTGTATTTGTGCACAAAGACTTAAAAACGTGCACATATGTATTTGTGAGGCGAGACTCAGTTCGTCGCCCTTTACAATCACCCTATGACGGACCATTCTTGGTGTTAAAACGCAGTGATAAACTTTTCAAAGCCAACGTTAATGGAAAACCTTCCATTAATTCCCTCGATAGAGTGAAACCTGCATTTATGCCCAATACTGACTCAGATATCACTCATAGTGCTACAAAATTATCACTCGATACACCAGCAAAGACAAATCTTCGTCAAAATCATTCCGGCCGTCATGTTCACTTCCCTGATATTTCGTATCATCACGGTGATACTGGAGGGGGAGAATACGGCAACCCCACTTAGCAAGATTGTTAGTGGTCCCTCTTACATCTGGACAAGATCCTCATTAAAGACATCTGGACTCGTGAGATAAGGAAAACAACATTTTCGTTTCTCATGAACTTTGACCTAACACAGTTCGATTCTCCTGGGAACCGAGAACACCCCCACATCAGGTGTCCAGTTTAGCAGGTGTCAATTCTTGGCCCTGTTGGAGTGCTCAGGACCAATAACTGCTTTATCTCTTTCAATAATCCAACCAAAACAAAGGAATATGTGCCGTGTTTTTGGAAAATGAGTGGTCAATTTCATTAGACCTAACATTTCTAAAGAGGAGACATTCAGAGCTCTACAAAACGTTCCACTAGAACGTCGTATCCAAGGACATTCCAATACTTTTTTTAGCTTGCGACATGCACCCCAAAATGCATAGAAAGTGGAAGTGCGACAAGCACTTTTTTTTGTAAATATCAACTTAAGTATTTGAAATTAACCATAATAAAAAAGTGTAAATAGCTATCTAAGTATCACATATTTCTCATTCAACACAACCAAATAACCATGACGGTACGCCTTACTTAACCAGCCAGATAAGACGTCTTTTCAGCCTGGTAGGTTAGAACACAGCAAAAAGTGAACGGTCAACTTTCCTTCGGACCCACAGGACCAAGGTTCAAAACAACGCCAGCACTCCAAGGTCAGCAATACTCTCTTCCCCTCCTCGGGGTCGGAAACCACCGGCCTCCGAACCTTCATGGAAATGCTTTTTACAAATGTAAAAAGTTTTTAACGGAGGAGGAGTTGTGACGTCCAGGCTTGTATACTTCGTGTTTTCAATATTTTTTTTGTTACTTTATTTTTGAAATGTACTCAATTGACGTAACTGTTTCTTGTTGAAGCGGAAATTGATACGCTGCCCATCCACATAATTTTGTGGAAGAGACGTCGACGTTAGCCGGAACGGTTGTCTGTAGAATGATTTCTGATGTAATTGTGTGTGCAATATGAACTTGTTAATAAAAGATTTTTTTTTATGAAATGAATGCCTCGAAATATTTGCCACCACGCCACATTTAAAACACAATTTTCAAATGTTATTTTTTCCAAATTCTCACAAATAACACGTATACAGAATCAACGAAACGCTTTCTATTTTTAATAACAAAGTAAAAAATGTGAAATTTGAAGCATTTTTGTACCTCAGTTATTTAAGTGGAAGCATTTTTTGTAATAGTTTTAAACAAATAAGGTTTTTAACTAGTTATTTCATCTCTATTTTATTTGATTGAGTTAAAGATAGAAGATACTTTTGCAATACTCTTTACCATCACATACAACGTGGGCTGTTGTAGGCATTAGAAGCGATGACAATGCAGTTTGTAAGGTAATTGATTGCGCAAATCCCGCATATCGCTGTTTTGACCACTCGTAGCTCCAAACCCTTTTTATTCGTGTTACAGAAAAACTGGAGTTACACAATGTCATTCGATTCTTCTGTTGAAGAATTAAGGATGAGTCTGAGAACTTTAAATTCTTTTAACAGGAGTAAATCAGAAACCCTCTATCTCCAATTCTACAAGATGTCTAGAAAAAAGAGTAACGTCTTAAATAATTTTTCATCCTCACAGTTTTTGAAGCAGATATTTAATTCATATCGTAAATGGTATGAGTAGACCCAAAGGATTGAGTATTTTTCTGACAGAAGAAATCGTTTTGTGTTCTTGTTTGATGAAAAGAATTGAAGTTGGCCTTTAAACGCAATCGTAAATCACTGAGTGTTTTTTTTTTGGGGGGGGGGGGGGGGGTTCTTCATGATAGTCCCAGTTCCTTGGTGTGGTTTGAGCCTAGGCTGATTGAAGGATAAACTTGAAATCGATAAAAACCTTCTCTTTCCCTTGCTCCAATAAATGGGTATCTTTGGTTATCTATTTTAGAAGAGGGGCATGTCGGCTTCTTGCATAATAGTTTTCAAGCTGAAGGAGATGTCAAGATCTTCTTTTAAACTCTGTGCATCGGCAATAAAATTCTTCAAGTAGAATCAGTTCAGTAGCAGCTGATCTGTAGTACGATATTCTTCCAACAAATTTTGGAATAGGGTGCTTCCTGATAGCAGACAAGCGATATGGAGAGGAGTTTACTCCATGAGAACATAATGAAATGTGAAGACTTGAAAGTTGTCTCTTGGCAGTTAGTTAGTCATCAGCTCACAAAAAGAGCACTGCATCCCTTTGGTTCTTCGCAAGAGCTATTGGGAGCAATTCGAATCTGTAGCAATATCTGAGTGAAATGCTGCTTTGTTTAATCTGAAATTCAACCAGTTATCAAGTACATTAGAATTTAGGTTCGGACCAGCTCATAAACAGTTATTCAATGATTATTACCCTCTTTAATGTGAACTAGTATCGAAGATTAGTCTGGTAGAGATAGTATCACAGTCTTCAGAAATTTTCAAGGCTTTTTATGATGCCTTGAAAGAGATAAGTCTGTTTAATTTCTTTATATTGAAACTTCATCTGAGGATTACGTTGCAGTTGATTCCAGGAACTCTGGAAATATTGCTTGACATCTCAGATATTGTTGCCCTGTTCTAAGTGATCTCGTTTCCATGGAAAATGTACAACGTAACTAACGCTTTTAAGTTCAACAGTTCAATTGGAAATGTAAATAGCTTGGTCTTCCTTGAAAAGTTTGGTATCTCTCCCTAGAGATTCCAAATGGAAAAAACGATTTAAATTTTCTTCTATAAGCTCAGCAACCTGAATCAAGAAGCAATATTTTTTTATAGAACAATTATTGACTTAGAAAGGATGTACCTAAACACAGAATCCTTTAAGAAAAGATTCTTTATCTTAACGAATCATTTTTGACAATATGGAATACCCGTTGACTTTCCATCATTGCATCAGTACGCCCTGCCTTACAAAATGTAGAAAGTGTGGAATCAACAATATTTTTCACCAAAAATAGCTCAATATTTCTTCTGAAACTTACATCAGCATTAGAAAGAAAGTATACGATTTGAATTGCAGAGTTTGCGAGCAATTACTTAAGCCAGGGAGACTCTGATTTAATTTATTGCTTTTTAGTACTAACCTTTCTGCTACACTAGCAGTAGTTATCTTTATAAAGCTCGAGGTAGTTAACAATACATGAACTGAAACGCTATTACCATATCTATTATCGAGATAAATTATGCAAATTCCCATTATTAAACATAAATAAATATGTTTTATAAAGTTAGTGCTACGTTTATCAATGCGGATACTACATTTGGTACAAATATTAATGCTTATATGACCTTTATCGTAAAAGTACAACTAACCTCTACCAATACAAAAATAATTCATTTTTAGATATAACGATTCAGAGTCAATTAATGATCACTCTAATAAAAGAGGACCATAATTATGCATGTGATACATAAAAATAGACATTGAATAAATTTTATGTGTGTGTGTTTTTAAGACAACTTTAACTGAAAATGAGGCAGAGATAAAACTATCATAAATATCCTGTTTCTATACAATTCAAAACATCAAACTTCATTACGAACTTGTCAAAATGGTTTGTAAAATTAATAATTAAGTAGATGTATTTGTTATCTATTTTTTAAAAATAAAAATCTACTACTTTCGCAATTTTTAACTTCGTTTTACAATTGTATTATATGTATAATATTATCAAATACAAGTTATTTATCCATTTTGTATTAAGTCTTATAGCTATAGCGCATTATTTTATATAAACAATTTTATAATTATATTTTAAAATATTAAATGCTTTTATTTTTGCATTTTTTTTTTGTGTTTTAAAAAGTTTCTCGTTTTTTTTTTTTTTTTCTTTTTCTGATGAGCTATTATGGTAATCATATATGGCAGTGTTTCGGTTTTAATTTCAACCTTTTGACCAATCTATAAGGTATCTCGTAGATTACTCTCTCTGCATTATAGAATATTATCTAACTTCTTAAGGCATTGTAAGATGTATATTAAAGAAATTACATGAAAATCTTATCTTTTCAATCGGTAAAAATTGCATAAACATAAAAAAAAAATATTTATTTGCATTTCAATTGCATATAACATGTTCCTTCTTCAAAATTTATTTGTATTTTTTAGAGAGGCATCAAAATTTATAAGATATTATTACATGTCAGGAAGGGCAAAATGTACTCGAACTGCCACTGAGTATTCCCAATTACGCACAGTATTTTTGAGCAAATTACGATTATTATTATATTTATTGAGTCTGAAATGAAGATAGAAATGTTCTTGCGGAGACCCCACTTAGCAAGTTCGTTAGTGGTCACCCTTATATCCGGATAAGGTCCTCATTAAAGACACCTGGACTCGTGAGAAAAGACAAACAACATTTCTGTTTCTCATGAACTTTGACCAGTTTAGCAGGTGTCAATTCCTGTTCCTGTTGGAATGCTCAGCACCAATAACTAGTTTACTACTTTCAGTTATCCAACCAAAACAAAGGATTATGTCCCGCGGTTTTGGAAGAGGCGTGGTCATTTTTATTCAACCTAAAATTTCTAATAGAAGGGACAATCAGATCTCCACTTAAATCGTTCGGCTAGAACGTCGGTGTCCGAGGACATTGCTAGCGTGCTACGTACAATCAAAATGTTACTTTGGAATTGTAATTACAAGTGCGACAAGCACTTTTTTTTTACCCTGTTAATATCAACCTTTGTATTTTAAATTAAATTGTAATAAATATTGTAAATAGGTATCTAGCTATCATATATTTTTTTATTTCAACTCAACACAACCAACCGGACAAAAACTCTTAATTATAATAATTTCATTTATTCATTGGAAACAACATTTAATTAATTGTTAAAGATTTTAAATAATATGTATTTCTTAAAAAACATATATCATTAAAATATTTGCAAAATCAACTAATTTTAAGGACGAAGGAGTAAAAGAAAAACTTAAAGAAATGACATTAATTATGAACAGCTCGAATTAAAATGCAAATGGATAATTAAAAGGATATTGCTGGTGCCTACTTCAAGCACATAATTTCGTTCGATAACCAAGTTTTTTCAATATTGTGATGTTCTGAAAGCTTATAAAGACAAACGCAAAAAAATTAGCGCTTCTTTTATCGGAAAAAGTACTCATAATGTAGAACAGTCTAAGGAATAACTTTAACTTTCTCTTATTCGAAGGCTTTTTTTTTTTGTAGAGTATATTACATAGAATTTCGGAATATAAGACTTCTCACAATATATTGAAAATCTTTAAATTAACTTACAAGCTTTTTTTCTTTTGTAGAATAAATTAATTTTGCCACGAGGAAATCATTAACAAATGAATCGTGAGCAGTACTATCAATATGATGCGCAGTGGCTACAGAAATTTGTCTACGATTATTATTTAATTTTAGTATTTGAAAAGTCCATGAAAACTGAGAATATCTAGTAAATTTATTGATTTTCAAAAGTAATCCTATTGAATTATTAAATAATTTATACATGTCTTAACTGCCCATTCTTAACTTATACATACATCTTGTATGCACAAAACATAACAACAAACATCAATTCTCCATTTTCTAGTGAGGAAATCCTGAATTTTTTTTTACTTTTCGTAGTGGAATGATAAAGGTCGTGGATTCGAACCTTTCCAGAGCGAAAGGTAAATTTTTTAAAAGCTGAATAAGTACTGACATTTCAAAAATCTACATGGATATAACAATAACTTAATGCTATTTTAGCGTTTGTAAACTAATAACTTACTTTGGTATACGAACACGTTGAAATGGTCAATTTTCGAAAAAAATCACATTTTCAGTTTTTTGTTTTCTTGAATAAAGCATTTATTTAGCTTTATAAAACTGTTTTTATTTTGTTTCTACGTCACTTAAAAGCCAAGATATTAAAGAATTAGAAAAGCTCAAAAAACCGGATGTGGGTATTTAAATGACCGAAAGTCAGCATTTAAATGCCCTTTAAAGATGTCAAACAGAATTAAAATACCATATTTATTTTTAATATAAATTTAGAAAACATTTGATGCAATATTTAAAATAATTAAGCATTGTGCTAGTGTCTGACGACGTAGAATTTAAGGAAATCTGGCAATAATTGTTTTATTTACATACAGCTTGATTTGTTGACAACTGTGCTTGTGTAGTTGCATAACAAAACTTATTACTTTTTATTTGAAACAATACTGAATTTTCTTTCTGGTATTAGTATTTTTACAGCTATGGGAAATAACAGAAATAAAAGTTATTCTCGTAAAAGACAGTTCAAAGGAAATAGGTACTCTAATAATGTTCCAGTTCCAGAGAATGAAAAAATTAGTAAAGATGTAGATATTTCAACTGCCAGTGAAACAAAATTGATGAATTCTTTCAAACCTTCAGATGTTACTGAAAATGATGAAAAAAATGTTATTTTTAACTTAGGAATTTTTAGTCATGTAATTTCTTTATTATGTTGTCCTGTATGTTTTAAAAGAAGTATTAATGTAATGCAAGAATCTGTTTTTGGATTAGCCATGAACATGACTTTAAAATGTGAAAACTGTGACTATTCCTTCTCTTTTTGTTCATCTGATAAAATAAAACAAATTGCATAATATTAATCTTGCATTTGTTTTTGGTATGAGAGTCATTGGCAAAGGATATTCTGCGGCCAAAAAACTTTGTTCCGCCATCAATATAAATGTTCCTTCAAAGACAGCATTTGGTTTCCTTGAGAAAAAACTTGAAGTTGCTGCTAGCTACGTAGCGTGTAATACTATGAATGAAGCTGCTTTGGAAATTAGAGGTAATGAAAATGATTCTGAATAAATTATCTCAATGTGGTGTGTCGGTTGATGGAACTTGGCAACGCAGAGGATATTCATCCTTAAATGGATGTGTCTCTGTTATTTCAATAGATACAGGGAAGGTATTAGACATCGAATTCATGTCTAAAGTATGTAGACTTTGCGATTCAAAAAATGAAGGATTAAACACCATTCATAACTGTGCAAAGCATACAGGATCATCTGGTGCTATGGAACCGGTTGGCGTATATCGCCTTTTTGAACGTTCGGTTGAAATGAGGAAATTACAATATGTAAGCTTTTTTGGAGATGGTGACTCCAATGCGTATGATGCTGTGAAAAATATTTATGGCCAGAATACCGTTACAAAATATGAATGTATAGGACATATACAAAAACGTGTTGGAACAAGATTAAGAAAATTGAAATCAACACGAAAAGGGCTTGGAGGACGGGGAAAACTGACAGATGCCTTCATCGATAAGTTGCAAAATTATTATGGCATAGCTATCCGTGACAATGTGAATAATTTAGAAGGTATGCAACGTGCAGTAATTGCAGCATTTTTTCACTGTTGTTCAAATGCAAAACAACCAATGCACGGCCAATGCCCTGTTGGACCGGATAGCTGGTGCAAATATAAACGAGCTGTATCACTCAATAAACAAATCTATAAGGACAAGTCTAAAGGACTTCCACAAAATCTGGTTAACATTATAAAACCAATATATATGAAATTATGCGACAAAAGCCTATTGGAGAAATGCTTACCAGGAAAAACTCAAAATGCAAATGAGTGCTTCAATGGAATTTTGTGGAAATTCATTCCAAAAGACGTCTTTGTTGCATTGCCAACACTGAGATTAGGAGGATATATGGCAGTAATTCAATTTAATAAGGGATTTCAAGGATTATTGGATGTATTGAAACATTTCAATGTGCCTATTGGTGCATTTACATTAAAAGGTTTTGCAGAACTAGATGAAGTTCGAGTCACAGAATCTAAACGACATTGTTTTTCAACGGTAAAAGTTGCCAGAAAAAAAAATAGGTTAGCTAAAAAGAAAAAAATGGTTAAAAATGAGCAAAGAGAAGGTGTCAGCTATAAAACTGGTGAATTTTAAGTAAGTGATTGTGTGTATATAGAAAATATATGATAAATTGTACTAAAAATGCATTTTTCTCAAAATCAGTTTTTTCGCATATTTTGAAAATTCCAAAAATGATAACTCAAAATATTACTGATAAATTTCTTTGAAACTTGGTATTATCTTTTCTCATAATGTTGTCTAGGGCTTGGTCTAAAATAATGTTCATAATAAGAATATTTTTAAAATTATGGCCTATTATTCGTATAACAACGTTGTAAAATATGGTAAATTTCTTGTAATAGCTCTTCGACTGGCTCTGAAATTTTTATTTATTTAAATAGCCATAATATTTTAGGCCCAGCCCTAGGTACATGTATAAAGTTTATTTTGATACTAAATTTACATAAATTAGGTGAATACATTTTCATGTAGCATTTTTGAAAATTTTCTAAAATTTCTTCAAAATTCTCTATAAATTTGCTAATTTTGTGAAACTTAAGTAATTTATTGCAAATATCAGTTTAACATACCTTATTTACATTGAAACTGAAGTTAAAAAGGGTATAAATTTTTCTCTAAATAATGTTTTTAAAAAAAAGTACTCCGAACGTGTTCGTGTACCTTAAGAAAAAGAAAATATCAAGTCCTAATGCAAAAAAACGAGAATTATTCCTTAGGAATCAAATTCATGCTTATTTCCTGATACAATACCATCTAATCTTTTAATGTATTTGATTACTCTCTCTAAATCTGCATAGAGTGTCATTTTCTATGTTCCAAACTATAGTCTGCTACTTTAAATTAGGCGCTTCAAGGTCACACGCCCCACAGTAACAATGGCAACAATAGTTGAGAATGGATATCACTTTTTTCCTCTCTTCTTTTTGTTTTCATGGCCGCGGTAGCCTAGTGGTCATGGCTTCAGATTCGTTTAGTCGCGGGTTCGATCCTTGGCCGCTAAAGACCCGCCGTGCAAACAGGGCTGATGCACGTTAAATTTGTCGAGGCTCAAAGTCCTTCATTTGACATGGTGTGGAAGTTAGGAGAAAGGGTGCCAGCTAAGATGTCGTCCTCGTCACTTGACTGTGGTTCAAAATAACGAGGTCCGTCGCCAATACCACGTACATTTTATTTAACCTTTATTTCAAAATATGTAAATCTTATGTTATTTTGTCAATAAATGATAAGTGTGGGGGTGATTGTGTCCCGGGGGTGAGTGAGTGAGTGAGTGAATGTAGGTTTTAATAGCGCAAGAGTCAAAGTAGGCTATACTGCGCCAAACACTTGTTAAAATCAATTAAAAAGTAAAGGCCTTAAAAACACAAGACAAACACAAATAGCACACAAAAGATAAAAAGTTAAAAATAAAATGTGGTGTAAAATGCCAATATGACGTAAAAAAGCAAATAAATTATGGGGGGGTTCCCCCACCAAGTCAGACAGTTTTAAAACTGAAGAATGAAAAAAAGTCCGGCGATGATGATCACACACCGGACAGTCAATTAAAATATGATGAATAGAGTAAGGGACATGGCAAGAAGGACACTCGGGAGCATCTTCTCCAAACAAAAGATGTTTGTGAGTGAATCGAATATGTCCAATGCGAAGGCGAGTCAATCTGACATCTGCTCTTCGCATTGGAAGAACAGGCCATTCTCCAATGATCAGCTTCACCGAGTGTAATTTGTTATTTATCTGAAGACTCCAAGATTCCTGCCATGTCTGATAAATGAGCATTCAAATATGGCGTCGAATGTCCTCAAATGGGACTGCAATCTGCAGAAGAATCGTCACCGATCGTGCCGCCGAGTCCGCTTGTTCATTGCCTAAAATATCAACATGATTAGGTATCCAGCTGAATTTTATTATATAACCCCTGCTATATAGCTGACAAATAATGTCAGCAATGTCAACCACAATAAGAGGACTGCGATCGTCAAGATGTATCAATGTTTCCAGGACGCTCTTGCTGTCAGTATATATGACGAACTTTCGAGAACTGGACTTCTCGACTAATCTAAGGGCACAATAGATGGCGACTGCTTCGGCAGTGTAGACACTGAAGAAAGAGTCGAGCCGGTAACTGTGCCTGATGTCATTTGAAACGACACCACAGCCGACATATACAGTTCCTTTCGATCTGTCCGTATAAATTGGAATAAAATCCATATACGGACAGCGATGGAAGGCGAAAATACTCTGGAAAGCAATTGGACATGTGGTGCTCTTGCTGTATGAAGCAAAGGGGTTATGATATATAAACCTTGGCATATTCCAAGGTGGAAATTTAATAAATTTTCGTTGCTGAACATCCAAGTCATGTAGGCCGAGCTCCTCGATGAATACCTTCACCCTCTCAGAAAAAGGCCGGATGAAGGAAGATCGCGCATCATACAATTTCCGTAAAGACGGGTTGGTATTAATGTTCTGTAATGGATAAGATGGAAGAGATGACATTTTCAAATGATAATAGAGTGACAGTTTCAGGCGCCGCAAAGCCAAAGGTAGCTGGTTACAGAGGACATAGAGACTCTGCACAGGTGACGTTCGGAACGCACCACAGCAGATTCTCAGAACATGATGGTGGACTGGGTCAAGCTTCCGAAAGGTAGTTTTGCAAGCACATCCGTAGACGATACATCCGTAGTCGATCCGAGAGAGAATCACCGACTGATACACTCGGAGTAAAGAAATTCGATCCGCTCCCCAAGAGGTGTTGGACAACACCTTCAAAATGTTGAGGAATTTCTCACACCTCTTCCGCAAATGTAAAATATGCTGAAGGAAAGTGAGTTTGCGGTCCAAAATTACTCCGAGGAAGCGGACGTCAGGGACGACCGGAATAGACGTATTACGGATGCGAATTTTGTAGGATCGGGACGGAGACCCCGTTTCCTACAAAAGTGCACACAACTACTCTTGCTGGCAGAAATACTATGCCCATTCGCGTCACACCATGTAACCAGGTTATTGACTGCGGTCTGAAGTCGTAGCTCAATGATACGCATTGACAATCCTTCGCAGGAAATCTGCAGATCGTCCACGTATAATGAACCATGAACTAAAAGTTGTAGATGAGAAAGTATAGGTGACAGATGGCAAATAAAAAGATTGGGACTCAGAATACTTCCTTGAGGAACTCCTTCAAATTGCATAAAAGATGAAGATAAAATATTAACAACCCGTACTTTAAATTATCTGAAATTTAAAAACATTTTAATAAAAAGAGGTAAATTGCCTCTCAGACCATAATCGAAAAGAGTGCGCAAAATCCCATAGCGCCACGTACGGTCATATGCCTTTTCGATATCAAAGAAAATAGAAACCAAATGATTCCTCTGTATGAAAGCAGAACGAATCTGACTTTCGAGTAGAAGGATGTTATCTACTGTGGATCTTCCTTTACGGAAGCCACTTTGAAACGGAGGAATGCATTGATTCTTTTCCATTTGATAAACGAGACGGGCATTGACCATACGTTCTAACGTCTTACACAGGCAACTCGTCAGAGCGATAGGCCTATAGTGGAGAGGGTTCTTTGGATCCTTACCAGGCTTCAGAATAGGAATAACGATTGCTTCCTGCCACTGGCTAGGAAACACATGCTCCCTCCATATTCGGTTGAATAGGTAAAGGAGACTGACAAGTGAATCCTCGCTCAAGTGGCGAAGCATATCGTATGTTATACCATCAGAGCCTGGACTGGTATTTTTAGCCAAGGACAGAGCCTTTCTCAATTCCCACATGTCAAAGTCACAGTTATAAGGGAGTGGTTGCCGACACCTGAAGTTGATAGGTGTCTGCTCAGAACGATTCTTAGTCGCTAAAAATTTAGCGCTGTAAGAATCGGAGCTTCACACACTAGCAAAAGAGTGGCCAATGACATTGGCCACTTCGACAGGTGAAGAATGCACAGCATTTGCAGTTTCCAGTATCGGGATGGAAAGTTCCGATACAGGGAGTTCGCAGCTTTTACCTTTCTCCATAACTGTTGACTTGTGGTAGACGATGTGATGGAAGAGACATACCTGATCCATGATTCCCTCTGACTATGTCGCCTTACTCTGCGAGCAATCGCCCTTGCCCTTTTAAAGGCTATGAGATTTTCAGTTGTGGGATATCGTCTGAAGATACCCCACAATTTCCTTTGTTCCCGGTAGGAGGATTGACATTCCTTATTCCACCATGGTTTACTCATCTTCCTCTGTGATGTTCTACTCTTCGGTATCGCTGCATCAGCGGCGTCCACGATAGAGGTAGTGACATTTCGGACAGAGCTAATAATATCCTGATCTTGAACCATTGTACCGGTAATAACTGCTAACCGTGTGAATAAATCCCAATCTGCCCGGTTGAAGCGGTAAGTAGGGGGACGAAATCGCACCCCACTACCATGAACCTGGGAGATCAGGAGAGGGAAATGATCACTATTATAGAGATCATTTAGAACCTCTAAATTCAGCGACGGTAGCAGTGTCGGTGAACAAATGGCTAGATCAAGGGAATGAAAAGTCCTAGTGGGAGCATGGAAATACGTTTTCTCGTCGGTGTTCAGCAGACAGAGACTGTGATCAGAGATCAATCGCTCGATCTGCTGACCGCGAGAATTTGTACCATCATACCCCCACTGAGGGCTGTGTCCATTAAAGTCACCTAGCAGAAGGAAGGGAGCTGGTAACTGTTCGACTAGTTGGTCTAAATCCATTTGTCACACAACATCGTTTGGTGGCAGGTAAATGCAGCAGACTGTGATTAAAGTGCGAGAGTGAATTCGCACAGCCACAGCCGGCAACGATGTGGTCAGTATAACGACGTTATGAGGACAGTTCTGGGATGCCAGAATGCAAACACCTCTAGAAGAAGGTGATGCTGCATCAACATCCCGTCGTACACAATGATATCCACGCACACGGGTGTTCATATTACTCTTCAGAAAAGTCTCTTGAAGAGCAACACAGACAGGTTGGTGCGTAGATAGTATGGATTTGAGATCTTCTAGTCTGGTCGTAAACCACGGCAGTTCCAGGAAACAAAAACCATTAAATGGGCGCACTGGAAGTGGAAGGTCCCGTTTCCAGGACCCCCATGGAGTCATAGGTTGGTTGGTTGGTCGAATTTGTGGCACTGGATCATCTAGGGATATATTGTGCCAAACACAAGGTTAGGGGATTAAACTATATATAAATATTTTCTTTTTAGTTAAAACGATTAAAAATTGGTAAACAGCATAGTAAAAAGAATGATAGAAAGTAATAAAACTATATGAATGAGGTAAAACTAATGTCATTTAAAAATGAAAATAAATTTGGTTGGGGTTTTACCCCAACCAAGTTAATTTAAGAGAGAGTATACGATTTAAAATGTTTAAAACGAACAGAGTTAAACGCAGAGCATTCAATCAAAATGTGTCTCACACTCAAGGGACAAATACAATGGTTGCACATTGGAGGAGTTTCTCCAAGAAAAAGATGTCTGTGTGTCAACCTCGTGTGTCCAATACGAAGTCTAGTTAAAATAACATCTTGTCTTCTGCATAAAAAAGGGTGCCAACGAGAAATAATTGGTTTAATATGATGTAATTTATTATCAGTTTCCAAGTTGCATTGATCTTGCCAGTGATCATAAATAGTTCTTTTAATATATTTTAATGCATCAAAGTAAGGAAGGGCGGTATTTATTTCATTCGATGCTGATTTAGCTGCACTATCGACTATAGTGTTGCCTTTGATACCCACATGGGATGGTATCCAACAAAATAATAGTTCGATGTTTTGAGACCTTAATTTATCACAAGTTTTTAAAGTTTTAATGATCAATGGGTGAGAGGAATGATGAGGATGATTTAAGGATTCCAACGTACTCATAGAATCAACGAATAAAAGAAAATTCTCATCATGCCGATTCGACAGATTGTCCAAAGCTTTATGAATAGCTGAAATTTCTGCTGTAAATATGGAGCATGAAGGATGAGGTTTAAAACTATGAAGTGAATTATCAATTAAAAACGAAGCACCCACATGATTCGATGATTTAGAGCCATCAGTGAATACGTGTTTAAAATCTGGATATTGCTGAACAAAGTCATTAAAAAGTTGAATAAAAATATTTTCAGCAGTGTCTGATTTTTTAAAATTTTGAAAAGGATTTTTAAAATTAAAACTATGTTCGTACCAGGGTGAAAAAATTTTCTCAGCTTTCATGATTGGGACATCAGATAACCCATAGCCATCGGTTAAAATCTTAACTCTTCTATGGAACGGAGGAATGGAAAGTTTTTTAGCACCATATAGCCTATCTAAAAATAAACTTTTATTTGAAAATGATACAATATTATTTGAGGAAGATAAAATTCTAAAATTATATTGAAGGGCTAAAATTTGTCGCCTTACATCTAATGAAGGTTCGCAACAGTCCACATAGATGCTTTTGATTGGTGAAGTTCTGAATGCTCCGGAACAAAGTCTTAAAGCAGCATGGTGCACGGTGTTCAGTTTACATAAAACTGATTTTCTTGCTGAACCATACATCACGCAACCGTAATCTAACTTTGAACGGATGACAGCATGATAAATACGCAGCAGGCATGTGCGGTCCGAACCCCATGAAGTATGTGATAAAACTTTTAAGGTATCCGTACACCTTTAAAACGTCATTTTTGTCAAAATTTTCGATTTTCTAATTTTAACATCAGTTTAAATTTTAAACTTTTTTCTTTCTAATAGTGTTTGAATTTTGCTTATACCTTATTTAGAACTTAAGTTACAGGGATTTGAATTTTACTCGTTAGCTGATTTTTGAAACCGGAAGTGCATTTCTGCAGACAGGAAGTTGGAAGAAATGTTTGTTTACATTTTTATTTTTCGAAATATCTTTTATATGTACAATGGTAGAAAATAAATAAATTTTAAAACATGTATCTGAATTTTCAGAATGTTTGAAAATACATTTGGCAACAGGTTTTAAAATACATTTTTATCTTGAATCTGGCAAGAAAAGAGAATCGTTATTGTTTGTTTACATCTGTTTTGGTTTCTGTTCTCATTCTTATAAGTTTCTGTTTAAGATTGTTTTTATTGTTGAAAAGCTCAATTTTTTTCGTTTAAAATGGGAAATTCAAAAAGGAGAATTAGTGTTAAAAGAAAAAGACAATTTCGTAGTAATGGTTTTACCAAAAATGATAGCAAAAATAGTACTGTAACTGCTAATGCCAGTGCTTCAAAATTGAACCTTTCTGCCATTCTAGATGAAGAAATTGCTGAATATGAAAATAAACCGCTAACCGGCAACAGAATTATTGACATAGAACTCTTTCTATGCTCAATTTTACAACTTTGTTGCCCCAAATGCTTCCACGATGGTTTGCTGTTACATGAAGACTCGAGGTATGGATTGTGCTCAAGTTTTGCAATAAAATGTAAGCATTGTGACTTTTGCACAGGATTTTCCAGCTCGAAGAAAACATTAAACTATCCTGAGATAAATGCAAGATTTGTTTATGCCATGAGACAAATTGGGAAAGGTTTTTCTGCTGCATATAAATTATGTGCAACATTAAATTTACCCAGGCTCAGTAAAACTGCATACACCAATCATGAGAATAAACTTATGTCTGTGATTTCAGAAGTAAGTGAACTGTCAATGCAAAAGGCAGCTAAGGAAATTTTGAATATTCATTCATCTAAAAATAAATTAGCTGAATGTGGTGTTTCTGTTGATGGAACATGACAGCGTAGAGGTTACACTTCTATGAATGGGTGTGTTGCTGCTTTGTCAATCGACACTGGCAAAGTAGTGGACATTGAAATATTGTCATCATATTGTCCGACCTGCAGAAAGCTTTCGAAAAAGAAAGCTTTTGTATCCGAGACGCTTGAAGCAGATCATGTGTGTCGAAGCAATTTTAAAGGTTCTTCATTAAAGATGGAAGCTGTTGGCGCAAACAGGATCTTCAAAAGATCAATTGTGAATCGAGGTTTGAAATATTCACACTATTATGGGGACGGGGATTCTAAAGGCTTCATCAGCGTGAAAGACACATATGGGAAAGATAGCTTAACTAAACTGGAATGCATTGGGCATGTTCAGAAAAGAGTAGGTGCGAGATTGTGCAAACTGAAATCCAAAAATAAAAGTTTATCTGGTAAAGGTAAACTTACTGATTCGTTTATAGACAGATTGCAAAATTACTATGGAATTGCTGTTCGAAGTAATGTAGGCAATCTACTCAAACTTCAACAGAACGTCATTGCGGCCTTGTACCACTGTGCATCGAGTGGCAAGAAACCCAAGCATGGACAGTGCCCTATCGGGAAAGATAGCTGGTGTTATTATCAGCGAGCACTGTCATGCGGCAAAAAGCCCAAAGATAAATGTAATGGCTTATCCAATGATATATTAAATTTAATTAAACCTACATATTTAGAACTGTGTTCTAAAGAACTTCTGTCAAAGTGCCTTCATGGTAAGACGCAGAATGCCAATGAATGTTTTAATGGCATAATTTGGCAGAGGGTACCAAAAGAGGTTTTCGTGTGCCTTAAAATTTTAAAATCCGGTGCGTTGGATGCTGGTTATACAGTTTAATGATGGGTACAAGGGCTGTGTTGAAATTTTAAGGAAATTAAATGTAACGCCTGGTTATTTTACCTTAAAATCTTACAAACACCTTGACAGTTGTCGAATTTTTGATGCTGAACGTCATTCAACACCAAATGTAAAGCAGCGTCGAAAAATACTCAGAGCTCTTAGGGAAAAAAATTAATGTATTAGAAAGCAAAGAAGGTGTTATATATAAATCAGGGGCATTTTAAATATATTTTAATATGTTTATTATTAAAAATTGCAATTGAAAGTTTGTTTTTGATTTTTCTCCAAATGAGTTTTCTCGACATATTTACATATGGCAACGTAGATATCAGAAAAAGTTATGAACCAAATTAATTGAAATTTTGCAAGTGTCTTCCTTATACAATTTTTAAGAACCCCTACCACATTCATGATTATAAAATTGATATATTTTTCGTAACAAAGGTGTAAATCATGTATTGTTGTAACTTTTTTATGATTTTTCATTGTTATTTGACTCGAAACACAATAAAAATTATTGTAATAAGATTTTCATCATGAAAGTAGTACCAGCCCCCAAAAATGTTACGATGAATAAGATAAAAGTTACAGAATAATGATATTTTTGTTTACTTTTGAGTTATGAGCGTTATTCTAATAATCAATTTATGTACTATTTTCACTATGTTTTTCACTCCAAAAATTTTTTTTGATTTAAAAGCAAATTATTAAATGTGTTTTTCATAGTTTTAGGTTATATTTTAGCATAAAAAAATATTTTTATAACAAATATCAATGTATTTCAAAAAATTTTCTTCGAAGGTGTACGGATATCTTAAAATGTTCAGTGATTTTTCACATCGTTTTCTTAGGTTAAGAATATGAGAGCGAAAGGTTAGTTTTTTTGTCAAATATCAGTCCTAAAAATTTTATTTCGTCCACCACATTTATTAAAACATTATTACAATAAATTTCAGGTTCAGGATGAAGATTCCTTTGTCTACAAAAATGAACGCAAGCAGTTTTTGTAAGAGAGAAGGAGAAGCCGTTTTCATCTGTCCATTTTATTATCTTGTTAATAGCCTGTTGAAGTTGTCGTTCGATCGAGTTCATTTCTTTACCCATGCAGGAAATCTGCAGGTCGTCAACATAAATAAGAGCTTTTACAGACGGAGGAATATTTGAAACTATATTATTTATTTTTATTATAAAAAGTGTAACACTCAATACACTGCCCTGTGGAACTCCTTCTTCTTGAATAAAAACATTAGATAAAGTCGATCCTACTTTAACTTTAAAAAATCTTTGCTCTAAAACCTTTTGAATGAAAGTTGGCAGGTTACCCCTCATGTCATAATTGTATAAATCTTTGAGGATACCATACCTCCATGTGCGGTCATACGCCTTTTCGATATCGAAAAAAACGGAGACAAGATGTTTATTTTGGACAAATGCATCCCTTATTTGAGTTTCCAAAGCGACAAGGTTGTCAACAGTAGACCTGTTTCGTCTGAAGCCGCTTTGGAATGGAGAGAAAATAGAAAATTTTTCCAAGACGAACATAAGTCTGGTATTCACCATTTTTTCCATGATTTTGCACAAGCAATTAGTGAGGGCTATAGGTCTGTAATTTGTAGGGTCTGTAGGATCTTTACCTGGTTTTAAAATAGGGATTATAGTAGCTGTTTTCCATGAATGGGGAAATACGTGTTCTTTCCAAATTCTATTATAAAACATTAAAATATGTTTTAATGAATTATATGACAAATGTTTTATGAGGGTATAGGTAATGTTATCTGGTCCTGGAGATGAATTATGTGCATGCGTAAGAGCATTTTGTAATTCATGAAAATTAAAATCAGGGTTATACTGAAAATTGTAACTAGTCATAAAATTTATCCTTTTCTTTTCGGCTGCATTTTTAAGTCTTTTAAAGTTCTCGGAATAATTATTTGAACTAGAAATATTTGAAAGCGTGAGAGCTAAAATATTGGCAATGCCTTTTGAAGATGAAATTATCTGGTTGTTAAATTTTAAAATCTGAATCTGTCTTTTTGTAAAAACTCCAGAGACTCGTTTAACTCTGTCCCACAATTGTTTACTTGTTACGCTACTATTTATACTTTCCACGTATTTCTGCCAGGAATCTTTCTGGCTTATGCGTCGTATTTTCCTAAGAATTGCCTTGTGTTTTTTGTAAGAAACAAAAAATTTTAGGGTAGGATATCGCTTGAAAATATTCCATGACCTTCTCTGATTTTTACATGCTATTTGGCAATTTTCATTCCACCACGGTTTTGATTGTTTTTTCGGTTTGTCAGAGGCTATTTTAATAGAAACATTGGCACTGTTGATAATTATATTAGTTATATCTTGCGCAACTTTATCAATATTGTGAGAGCTTACGATTTCTTCAGTAATATTGGCAATGGAGGAAAAGAGTGGCCAGTTTGCGGTTTTATAAATATATCTTTTGTATGATGCGGGGGGTTGTTGTATTCGGTTAGCACAATCCAATATAATTGGAAAGTGATCACTATTGTATAGGTATGTTTCTGTTTTGAAAGTCCAAAATGGTAAAATTGAAGGAGAACATATTGCCAAATCTATTGAATGAAAAGTCCTTGTTGGTAAATGGAAGTAAGTAGGCTGGTTATTGTTAAATATACATAAGTTATTGTCAGAAATAAATTTTTCTATTTGGGTACCTCTTTGGTTGTTTTTTTGGTTACCCCAAAGAGTGCTATGTCCATTTAGATCCCCGAGCAAGATAAATGGCACTGGGAGTTGATTGATGAGGTTGTTTAAATGCGTGGTGTCAATGTGAGTGTTTGGTGGCAGATATAGCGTACAGATTGTAATTAGAATATCGATATGAATTCTGATGGCTATGGCTTGAAGTGGAGTTTGTAATAAGACTAGAGTGGTCGGAAAAGCGTGGGAAGTCAACAAAGCAACGCCCCCACTTGCTTTTTGGGTAAGATTATCTCGCCTGAAAACACTATAATGACAGATATTTGTTATGTCTTGAGAGTTTAAGTATGTCTCTTGAAGGGCAACTGAAATGGGATTATGTTTGTTTATTATAGCTCTTAAGTCAGGAATTTTATTTCGATATCCTCGGCAATTCCATGAAACTAGAGAGGCCATGGAAAATATAAGAAAGAGAAAAAAGCAACCTTTTAAGTTACAGATGATTCAGAAGAATCATCCGTCAACATGTCTTCTTCGTCTGATAAATAAACTTTAATTGCATCTTCGTCTAATTGAGATTCATCTATAACATTTTGCATTTTCTTTTTTAAAGAACTTACATTTAGTGTCGCTGGTGTATTATTTTTAGCAAAGCGTAATTTTCTTGCTCTAATATTTGTTTTCATTCTATTTAATGGTTTATTTGCAGGGGTGGCTGAAGCTTTAGGAGATCGATTGATTGATGGAATTCTAGTGTTAATTTGCGGTTTTGATTTTACTGTTTGTGTTCGATTCGGATGGATAATTTTAGTTGGAGAAGGTTGGGTTTTATTTGCAGATTTCATTTTACTAGTAGAGGATCTAGTTATAGAAGTCACAGTCGGCTTAACTGCATGACAGTGAGCTTCTTCTATTGTAATTGTTTGGGTAGCAGTATCTACAATCTTTGGTCCAGGAGGGGTAGAGAACTGTGGAACAGAGTTATGTTTTATTGCAGTTGCATATGATACGCCAACTATAGGGGTGCGTTCGTTTACTATTTTGCGAGCTTCTGGGAATGATAAATTATGGTTTATTTTTATTGTCTGAGTTTAGTTTAGTTTTTATTAACGTCGCACTAGAAGCAACACGAGGGCTATTGGCGACGGACCTCGTAATTTTGAACCACGGTCAAGTAACGAGGACGACACCTGAGCTGGCACCCCCCTCTCCTAACATCCACACCACGCCAACGGGAGGACTTTGGGCCCCGAACAGATTTAACGTGCATCAGCCCCGGCTACACGGCGGGTCTTTAGCGGCCAAGGATCGAACTCGCGACTGAACGAAAACCGCCAGCCGGTAGCCCACGACCTTGACCACTAGGCTACCGCGGCCTTTTATTGTTTGAATTTCTTTCTCCGTGATCCATCGGGGGCATTTGCGAGAGTAGGCTGGGTGGTCACCTTTACAATTCGGACACATAGGTTCCGAGTTGCATTCTATGCTTTCGTGCCCTAAGATGGAACAACGGGCACAGGTCTGTTGACCACGGCAAGCTGGTACTGAATGCCCAAACCCTTGGCATTTAAAGCAGCGCAAAGGATTGGGTATATAAGGTCTGATTGGGCAGTTCAAGTATGCTATCTTGATGGATTTCGGGAGTGTAGGACTATTAAAGGTAAGTATTAAATGTTTTGTGTTTATAACATGACCATCACGACGGATTACAATTCGTCGGACAGCACTTACATTTTGTTCTTTTATGGATTCTAAAATGTCATTTTCTGTGTCATGCAGAAGTTCCGGTTCTGATATTACACCACGTGATGAATTTAAAGAAAAATGAGGTGAAACTGTAACTGGGTTATTGCCTATATTTTTTAAATTTAGTATCATTTCCGCCTGTTTATAGTTACTTACTTCAACTAATATATTTCCATTATTTTGTTTTTTTATTGTTTTAATATCTCCAACTATTCCTAATATTGTTTTGTGTATAAGTATTGTTGATGTGTTTTTTAGTGATCCGTCTGTTTTTTTAATTTTAAAAAAACCTATTTTTATTATTGTTTAATAAAGGTTTATCAGAATTAATTTTCAAACGTTGCTCCAACTCAATGGATGGAGAGGACGATGGATTAAGGCCTCCATCAAGGCACGAAGGGGTTTTTGGATCCATAAGGGAAGGTTAACGTTCATTCCAGTGCCCCTCCACCCACCATAGGAGTCCAACAAGGGGAGGCAGCCAGCCGGTCATCTGGCAATTGCCAGGCACGGCACTTACTCCAAAGGTGGCACTGGAGTATTGTATTACAGCTTCGGGGTGTGGATCCGTCGGTTCACCCGAGACACCCCTAACTGCAATACTAACCCTACAGCAAAGTCGTTGGGGTTCGCAAGGAGCCCCTCAGAAACAATTACTAGCCGATTGACAGGAGCGGGCTCACTCCTGCCACCCGTCTACGGAGAAGCATGGGCCAAAGGGAACACAACAGGATCCCCAGACTCCACTTTCCCCCGGCACGGGTCGCCGCACACGGCAAACATGTGGGTCAGGTCAAGAAAGAAAACCTTGATCTAACATTGATGTTACGAAATAAACTTTTCATTTTTAAATTCCCAACTGAATAAGAATAAAAGTAAATACAGAAATTAAGAAACAAAAAGTAACGAACATAAAATAACCGCAAAATAAACCCCAAACAAAAATAAAAAGAACTACACTGGAAATCTGCAAATAAATATTTAACCAAACAAAGATTTTTTTTGTCTTTCTTTTACGAATTTTTCCACTCGGGGATCTCAAGTACGTGGCCTCCCCTACTCACCCGAAGATGAGACCCTTTGAGGAAGAAAGGAAAAATAGATGCCAATTTGACAAGGAGGGTCGAAAATAAGAGAAGGATCGGTAGGGTATCCCGGGAACGCGTCACCCGTGTTTACCAAAGAGAGTAAACCCCATGGGAAAGAAAAAGATCACTCAGGTTCCTCGGGTTCGAGAAGCCCGTACATACCTGAAGTAGGTAAGCCCCTGAGGGCAACAGTAAAAGGAATGTAGTAGGATGCTACGCCCTGCAGTGCCACAACATCATCATATAGATTTCTTAGAATAATTCAAAACATTTTACAACAATGAATATTAGTACAATAATACAGTGATTTGGGAGGTTCATTACATCACCATTAGAATTATTTCTGGTGATATACATGTTTTATTTTTATCTCTTGCACCCATTTTTTAATATGCTTTCACTTAAGAAAGGGCGTCGTGAAAAATCC
>BMAW01103442.1:724490-766357 GCA_019974015.1 Nephila pilipes
TGGGTGATTTACACAAATTGGTTCAAATCCATTTGTTATAAAACAGCGTTTTTAGCTTCTCGGCATGACATGTATCGTAAATTCCAATAACGTAGGAGGCTCTAACCTATTACATTTTTGTCCCGATCTGTGTCTATTCACTTTCTTCTCAGAGGGGACAAGCGTTTCTGATCCGCAAGAGATAGGGCAAAAGCATTTTGCGATGGAGATATTCTACGCTAAAAATGTAAGTATACGGGGAGACAACACAAAATTTTCACCATTTTGCAACTCATTTTGAACCCCTGTTTTCAACAAAAATAGATACGTACATTTGACTGGATCGAGGAGCTAAATATGTGCATGGAAATACGTGTTCTCAGCTGCATTCAGCAAACAGAAACCGTGATCGGTTATACATCAGCGTTTTTAGCTTCTCGGCATGACATGTATCGTAAATTCAAATAACGTACGAGGCCCTAACCTGTTAAATTTTTGTCCCGAGCTGTGTCTAGTCACTTTCTTCTTAGAGGGGGCAAGCGGTTCTGATCCGCAAGAGAAAGGGTAAAAGTAGGTCTGTGATGGCCTTGGATATCCGGGCCAAAGTACTAAATTCAGATGACGTCGCAATCACATGATATAGTTAGCACATGTTTCCCGCGAAACATAAACATCGAGTAGTCTACGTAATTTGAAGATCCAATGGCTAAACAGCCGCTTTTGCTTCGTCTTAAGTGACATGACAATGGAAACAGGACTTGAAAAAAGGATCAAGGGGAGATGGAAGTCAAGTGAGTTATATCCTTGTTTAAAAGGGAGCTGCAAGTGTGGAAACAAATTGAGCGAGGTGGTTGTTTTGATCGAGGTAGTCCCCTCAGGGGGCTCATCTACCTGAGATGAGTACGGGCTTCACAACCCCGAGGTACCTCAGTGATCTTTGTTTTCCTCTTCTTCTTCCCCCCTCTTTTTTTCCTGTCATTTGTTTTGCTTTGGGGGTTTTCCGCTTGATATTTTATGATATCAGGCGGAAAACAGTTTAAACTAACATAGTTTTATTTCTTATTAGTGTTTGTTTAACTCATGTCTTTAATATATATATATATATATATATATATATAAATGAATAAAAATATTTAAAATAAAAAAAAAATATTTGTGGTGTCTCTACTAAAACACTAAAAGGCAGGCGGCGTATCAATGCCGATCTCCTGCGTGCCTAGCTCTGGCAATACGGGGCCCCAGTACCCCTCATACGGAGGTACCTAGTGGGAGACCGCATGGGCGTGATTGGAAAAGGCCCTGGTTAGAGAAGGGTGTGCGAGGAGAGGAGTTGCGTGCGCCGTCGGTTACAGTTTTGGAATGTCATCCTTTAAAATGTTCCCAGAGGGAGAGCCTTGGTTGCGTGTGGCTGGATGGTGTGACCTCCTTCCCATTGCGAGAAATCCTCCTCAGGCACTATGGTTACAACTAAAGGAAAATCGTTTTTGGCTCCCAAAGCTATAAAAAATTCTTTAAATTTGAACAGTGAACTATGGACTGATCGTGTGGAACGTTATCATGATAATTCAACTGCAGAAAACTCAGACATATCTACCGAAATGAACTTCCGTTTCTTTATAATAAAAAGAGATACTGAAACTTTTGCTACCATATCTCCCTTTCTGATCCAAAAGGGAATTCAGAGTATGGTAGGAACTGTTAAAGATATCAAGAAATTGCGATCTGGGGACATTTTAGTAGAAGTCAATAATTCTAAACAAGCTCAACTTGTTATGAAGATGAAGTCCTTGGGACCTTATCCAGTGACAACTTCACCACATAAAAATCTTAATTACTCTCGTGGCGTGATATCTTCAAGGGAATTGGAAAACGTGTCGGAAGAAGAGATCATGGAGAATTTGCAGGACCAGCTGGTTTGTGGTGTCCGGAGGATTACGATTAGGAGAGATGGTAAGGTGCTTAACACCCAGCACCTCATCTTGACCTTTTCGACTCCTACCCTGCCACAAAAAATTCAGGCCGCATATCTCCGACTCTCCGTCCGACCATATATTCCGAACCCTTTGAGATGTTTCAATTGCCAACGATATGGCCATTCCAAGAACGCGTGTAGGGGACAATTGACGTGCGCTCGCTGCACAGCAACAGGACACGATAGTGCTTCCTGTACCGCTGCAGAGAAGTGCGTCAATTGTCAGGGCAACCACCCTGCATACTCACGTTCTTGCCCGAAATGGGCCGAAGAAAAAGAAATAACAACGGTGAAGAAACTGCAGAATTTGTCGTATCCCGAGGCTCGCCGTGTAGTCGCTTCCCGTACCCCTGTACAGGGAAAAAGCTACGCAACGGCAACCCAGACAACTGAAATATCTAAATCTACTCAATTTCCTGAACCTGTTCCTACCACTAAGAAACCGCAACCAAAAAAATAAGACTCCATTACCTAACACTAAGGCTCTGCAAACAAATAAAAAATTAATTATTCAAAAAAAACCTTCCTCTGCAAGAGCTAATCAGACTAGGCCATTAAGCTCCCGGAAAAGAAGGAATTACCATTAAGATGATCAAAAATTTACCTCAACTCTGCATATTCCAACTAAGAAACATAATCCATAACATGCTAGAACTCGGTTATTTCCCAAACACCTGGAAAACCGCCGTAGTCATCCCGATCCTGAAGCCAGGAAAAGATCCCACCCTACCAAGCAACTACAGACCGATATCCCTACTTCCAATATCAAGCAAAATAGCAGAAAAAATCATACACAATAGACTCCAACTTCCTTCAAAAAAACGATGTAATTATCCACCAACAACATGGTTTCATTCCAAAGCTATCCACCAGCCATCAACTACTCAGAGTCATCGAATTCATAAAAACAGGATTCTTCAAAAGAAAAAATACAGGAGCGGTTTTCCTGGATATCCAGAAAGCTTTTGACCGAGTCTGGCATATTGGATTAATTTACAAAATGATACAGTACAACACCCCACCATATCTTGTGAAAATAACCAGTTCCTATCTTCAAAATAGAAAATTCCAAGTCACAGTAAATGAAAAATTATCAAACCCAAGAACAATAGAAGCCGGAGTCCTGCAAGGAGGAATCCTCTCAACAAGTTTGTTTAATTACTACGTGAACGACATCCCTACACACCCAGGAACAAAATTATGCATGTATGCAGATGACACTGCGATATTAGCACAACACAAATCTTCACCTAACATAGGCCAAGCACTAAACGAACACTTACAGAAATTAGAAGTATGGTACTCTACTAGGAAAATTGCCCTGAATGTTTCCAAAACAGAGGCCGTCTTCTTCTCACGAGGATACAGAAAAAATGAACCAGACATCTTTCTGGAAAACAAAAATATACCCTGGTCTCTAGACACCAAATATCTTGGTGTAACGTTGGATAAAAAACTCACTTTCAAACAACATGTAATACGAATTAAAAAGCAGTACAGATCTGCAGTTAATAAAAATTTTCCCCTTATCTCGCGTAAATCTGCTTTAAGCAGACGTAATAAAATGCTTATCTACACCCTGATTTTAAGACCTATTCTGACCTATGCTAGCCCGGTCTGGTCACACTGTGCTAACACTACTTTCGACATATTAGAAAAATCGCAAAACTCCACAATTAGAACAATAGTAAAAGCCCAATGGTACATGAGAAATACAGATATTAGATTTTCACTTAAACTCCCCACACTAAAAAATTTTATTAAAAAACTATCTGAAAATTTCTTCCAAAAAATTGATACTTCAAATAATAAAACCATACAAGAAATAGAAAAATACACCCCAATAAGAAATAACCCTCTACTCCATAGACCCAGAGAAATCTTAATCCTATAATTTAAAATTATACATTAATTTAAACTTTCTAAAATCCAATACTAAACCACCCAACTCCCGCGATCTTAAAAACCAACACCAGCATCATTAGCATCCACCATTCACCCCTACCCACACACACTTATATACTCAAACAGCTCACCGCGCCACCGACCAATCACAACCCACGCTCTTACTGCGACCAGACCGAGCAAGCAAGCAGAATTTCAATAAACTTCTGATGCAATATTATAATAAATTCTCTATTCTGCAATTAAATTTGATCATCCATTATAATTTTTACTTTGTGATATCTTTTTACTTTCTGCAATAATTTTTAATTCCTTAAAAACTCTATTTTCATCAAACTATTGCAATTTTTTATAACTTCCATAATAACTCATTAACTTCTGGGCAAGTGAAAAACCAAGGTTCAGTTCACCATTTATTTTAAGCCATTTCACAGGGGATAGAAGCCCGTGAGGGTTAAGTTCCCCGAAATAATAGTTGTCGCTACTAGGCCATTGGCCAGGTCAAAAGCTTTGCAGAGGCAAAAATTAAAACTATCCGCGAAGAACAGTGTTCCTCGCAAAAAAACTAGGGTCATTGACGGGGATGCGGTGGTATTACACCCATCGCCCGAAGATTATGACTCCATGGGGGTCCTGGAAACGGGACCTTCCACTTCCAGTGCGCCCATTTTAATGGTTTTTGTTTCCTGGAACTGCCGTGGTTTACGACCCAGACTAGAGGATCTCAAATCAATACTATCTACGCACCAACCTGTCTGTGTTGCTCTTCAGGAAACTTTTCTGAAGAGTAAAATGACAACCCGTGTGCGTGGATATCATTAGGTACGACGAGATGTTGATGCAGCATCACCTTCTTCTGGAGGTGTATGCATCCTGGCATCCCAGAACTGTCCTCATAACGTCGTTACACTGACCACATCGTTGCAGGCTGTGGCTGTGCGAATTCACACTCGCACTTTAATCACAGTCTGCTGCATTTACCTGCCACCAAACGATGTTGTGTCACAAATGGATTTAGACCAACTAGTCGAACAGTTACCAGCTAGGTGACTTTAATGGACACAGCCCTCAGTGGGGGTATGATGGTACAAATTCTCGCGGTCGGCAGATCGAGCGATTGATCTCTGATCACAGTCTCTGTCTGCTGAACACCGACGAGAAAACGTATTTCCATGCTCCCACTAAGACATTTCATTCCCTTGATCTAGCCATTTGTTCACCGACACTGCTACCGTCGCTGAATTTAGAGGTTCTAAATGATCTCTATAATAGTGATCATTTCCCTCTCCTGATCTCCCAGGTTCATGGTAGTGGGGTGCGATTTCGTCCCCCCACTTACCGCTTCAACCGGGCAGGTTGGGATTTATTCACATGGTTAGCGGTTATTACCGGTACAATGGTTCAAGATCAGGATATTATTAGCTCTGTCCGAAATGTCACTACCTCTATCGTGGACGCCGCTGATGCAGCGATATCGAAGAGTAGAACATCACAGAGGAAGATGAGTAAACCATGGTGGAATAAGGATTGCCAATCCTCCTACCGGGAACAAAGGAAATTGTGGGGTATCTTCAGACGGTATCCCACAACCGAAAATCTCACAGCCTTTAAAAGGGCAAGGGCGATTGCTCGCAGAGTAAGGCGACATAGTCAGAGGGAATCATGGATCAGGTATGTCTCTTCCATCACATCGTCTACCACAAGTCAACAGTTATGGAAAAAGGTAAAAGCTGCGAACTCCCTGTATCGGAATTTTCCATCCCGATACTGGAAACTGCAAATGCTGTGCATTCTTCACCTGTCGAAGTGGCCAATGTCATTGGCCACTCTTTTGCTAGTGTGTGAAGCTCCGATTCTTACAGCGCTAAATTTTTAGCGACTAAGAATCGTTCTGAGCAGACACCTATCAACTTCAGGTATCGGCAACCACTCCCTTATAACTGTGACTTTGACATGTGGGAATTGAGAAAGGCTCTGTCCTTGGCTAAAAATACCAGTCCAGGTTCTGCTGGTATAACATACGATATGCTTCGCCACTTGAGCGAGGATTCACTTGTCAGTCTCCTTTACCTATTCAACCGAATATGGAGGGAGCATGTGTTTCCTAGCCAGTGGCAGAAAGCAATCGTTATTCCTATTCTGAAGCCTGGTAAGGATCCAAAGAACTCTCACCACTATAGGCCTATCGCTCTGACGAGTTGCCTGTGTAAGACGTTAGAACGTATGGTCAATGCCCGTCTCGTTTATCAAATGGAAAAGGATCAATGCATTTCTCCGTTTCAAAGTGGCTTCCGTAAAGGAAGAGCCACAGTAGATAACATCCTTCTACTCGAAAGTCAGATTCGTTCTGCTTTCGTACGGAGGAATCATTTGGTTTCTATTTTCTTTGATATCGAAAAGGCATATGACCGTACGTGGCGCTATGGGATTTTGCGCACTCTTTTCGATTATGGTCTGAGAGGCAATTTACCTCTTTTTATTAAAATGTTTTTAAATTTCAGATCATTTAAAGTACGGGTTGGTAATATTTTATCTTCATCTTTTATTCAATTTGAAGGAGTTCCTCAGGGGAGCATTTTGAGCCCCACTCTTTTTATATGTCACATTTCTCCCATACTTTCTCATTTACAACCATCAGTTCATGGTTCATTATACGTTGACGATCTGCAGATTTCCTGCGAAGGATCGTCAATGCGTATCATTGAGCGACGAGATCAGACTGCAGTCAATAACCTGGTTACTTGGTGTGACGCGAATGGGCATAGTATTTCTGCTAGCAAGAGTAGTTGCGTGCATTTTTGTAGGAAACGGGGCCTCTATCCCGATCCTGACATTCGCATCCGTAATACGTCTATTCCGGTCGTCCCTGACGTCCGCTTCCTCGGAGTAATTTTCGACCGCAAACTCACTTTCCTTCCGCACATTTTACATCTGCGGAAGAGGTGTGAGAAATCCCTCAACATCTTGAAGGTGTTATCCAACAACTCTTGGTGAGCGGATCGAACTTCATTACTCCGAGTGTATCAGTCGGTGATTCTGTCTCGGATCGACTACGGATGTATCGTCTACGGATCTGCTTGCAAAACTACCTTGCGGAAACTTGACCCTGTCCACCATAATGCTCTGAGAATCTGCTGTGGTGCGTTCCGAACGTCACCTGTGCAGAGTCTCTATGTCCTCTGTAACCAGCTACCTTTGGCTTTGCGGCGCCTGAAACTGTCGCTCTACTATCATTTCAAAATGTCATCTCTGCCATCTCATCCATCACAAAACATGAATACCAGCCCGTCATTAAAGAGACTGTACATTGCTCGTCCTTCCTTCATCCGGCCTTTTTCTGGCAGGGTGAAGGTATTCATCGAGGAACTCGGCCTACATGACTTGGATGTTCAGCAACGAAATTTTATTAAATTTCCACCTTGGAATATTCCAAGGTTTATATATCATAACCCCTTTGCTTCTTACAGCAAGAGCACCACATGTCCCATTGTTCTCCAGAGGATCTTTGCCTTCCATCGCTGTCAGTATGAGGATTTTATTATATACACGGATGGATCGAAAGGAACTGGATACGTCGGCTGCGGTGTCGTTTCGAACGACATCAGGCACAGTTACCGACTCGACTCTTCCTGCAGTGTCTACACTGCCGAAGCAGTCGCCATTTACTGTGCCCTTAGATTAGTCGAGAAGTCCAGTTCTAAAAAGTTCGTCGTATATACTGACAGCAGGAGCGTCCTGGAAACATTGGTTCATCTTGACGATTGAAGTCATCCTATCGTGGTTGAAATAGCTGGCATTATTTGCCAGCTTTATAGTAGGGGTTATGACATAAAATTCTGCTGGGTACCTAGTCATGTAGGTATTTTAGGAAATGAACAAGCGGACTCGGCTGCACGTTCGGCAACGAATCCTCTGCAGTTTGCAGTCCCATTTGAGGACATTCGACGTCACATTTTAATTCTCATTCATCAGACATGGCAGGAATCGTGGAGTCTTCATATAAATAATAAATTACACTCGGTGAAGCCGATCATTGGAGAATGGCCTGTATTTCCGGTGCGAAGAGCCGATGTCAGATTGACTCGCCTTCGCATTGGACATACTCATTTTACACACAAACATCTTTTGTTTGGAGAAGATGCTCCCGAGTGTCCTTCCTGTCATGTCCCTTACTCTATTCATCACATTTTAATTGACTGTCCGGTGTTTGATCATCATCGCCGGACTTTTTTTCTATCATCTGTTTTAAAACGGTCTGACTTGGTGGGGGAAACCCCCCACCATAATTTATTTGCTTTTTTACGACATATTGGCCTTTTACACCACATTTGATTTTTAACTTTTTATCTTTTGTGTGTTACTTGTGTTGGTCTTGTTCTTTTAATGCCATTAAATTTTAATCGATTTTAACAAGTGTTTGGAGCAGCATAGCCTGCTTTGGCTCTTGCGCCATTAAAATCGACAGACACTCACTCACTTGATCGAGGTAGTTTTGTTGGGAGTTTATTGTATAGTTATAATGGTTTGGAATTGTATTGTAGAAAATTGAAGATAAATTTGAGATCATTTTTGCAATGGATGGGATTTGAAATTCTTTGTGGAGATAAAGGATTGCCATATACCTGGGGGCTTGTGCAATTGTACGGAGGAAGAGGTTTTGTGTGCGCTGAATTTTAAGGCGGTTGTAAAGTGCAGTGGAGCCCCATATTTGACATGGATAGGTGATGGTCGGGAGAATATAGGTTTTGTAAACAAGAGTCTTGTTATGGAGAGAAAGTTTTGATTTTTTGCCAAGGAGTGTTTGCAGAGCGTAGAATTTTTTGGAGGCTTTTTCAGAGATAAGTTTAATATGATCGCGGTAGGTAAGTTTGCAATCAAGGTGGAGGCCAAGATACATGGTGTTGTCAGTCCATTCGATATAACTGTCAAAAAAGTTTATTGGAGGGGGGAATTGAGCTTGACTTTTAGTGAAGAGGACGGCGTTTGATTTGTCCGCATTGATGGCAATTCTCCAGAGGGAGAGCCAATCTTCCAGGGCGTTGATGTAGTCTTGCAGGATGTAGTAGATTTCGGAGATTATTTTGTTGCTTGTGAGAGTTGCAGCGTCATCGGCAAAGAGACAGATTTCAACGTGTGGAGAGGTAGTGAAGTCATAGATGTAGATTTGGAATAATATTGCTGATAAAATACTTCCTTGCAGAGATTGTACCTGCAGAGATTTTATGGATATTGGAGAGGTTTGGGTGGAGTTTAATTTGAAAGGTTCTATTGGTAATGTAACTATGGATGATACGAATAATGTAGTCAGGGAAGTTAAGTTAAGTTTTATTAGTCGGAAAACAAGTCCTTCGTGCCAGATGCGGTCAAACGCCTTCTGGGCGTCGAGGAAGAGTCCACCGGTGGAGGTTCGGTTTTGAAGGTTGGATTTAATGAAGTTGGAAACACGAAGAAGTTGATGGCAGGTTGAAGTATCAGCTCTGAACCCATGTTGATGCGGAGGGATAATGTTATTTTGATCACTGAATTATTGAATTCCTTTAAGTAGGATTTTTTCGAAAAATTTTCCTATGCATGAGATGAGACTGATTGGTCTATAGTTTTGAGGATCTTGGTGATTTTTGTTGGGCTTCGGGATCATGGTTATGATTGCGTGCTTCCAGGACCCAGGAAAGTAGTTATGGATGAGGCATTTATTAAAAATTTTAGTAAGATTAGTGATGGCATTGATTGGTAGAGATTTGATGGCGAAGTTGCGAATTTTATCAGATCCAGGAGCTTTTTTGCAGTTGAGTTTGGATATGATTTCCATCACTTCAGAAGGGGAAGTGAGGGGAGGGATGTTATTGTTTGGAGGTGAATTAAGATAATTTGTGAGAGTTTCTTCAACAATTTGAATATGATTTTCGTCTTCAGGTTCTTCATTAACTTGGAAGGATTTTTCAAGGGAGAGTGCGAAGAAGTTGGCTTTTTCAAGGTTGTTGTAGATAGGGCCTTGATTGCTGTTGAGTGGAGGGATAATGGTAGGGGAGAAGTTGTAACTTTTGACGAGTCTGTGAATGGAATTATATTCGATTGTAGCAGTTTGGAGTTGGTTGTTGGTGAAGTTATTTTTATGTTGAAGGAGTTCTTTTTTAATTTCTCGTTGCATTTTGTTGAGGAGATATTTGTGGGGTGGATATCTTGTTTCTTGCCATAGTTTGCGTTGCCTGTTTTTCTCAGTGATTTTCTTTTTAAGTGCAGGGGGGTTGGTAGAGGGAGAGGAGTGGATGACCTTAAATCTACTAGCTTGATTGATAGCTGAGTCGATTGCAGTGTTGAGGGTAGTGATGGAGTTGTCAATATCTTGGGTGGAGTGAAGAGGAGGATTTCCAGGGATGGTGTGGTGAAGAATTTGTTGATATGCTTTCCAGTTGGTGAATTGATAAGTATTGGGAGATGGGTAGGTGAATTTGCAGATGTCGATATTGAAATGGACTGGTTCGTGGTCACTGGAAAGATCAGGTTTGATTTCAACTGCAATGTTTTCTGCGCCAGAGGAGAGGCAGAAGTCGAGAGTTGCATGCTTGAAATTAATACAGGAAGCAATCCAGGTAGGAGAAGTGGGTGCAAAGATTTTTATTTTGGATTTATTGAGGAAGTTGAAGAGTTGTCTGCCGGCAATATTGTCATTGGAAGTTGGGCTCCAGGAATGATGCTTTGAGTTGAAGTCGCCGATGAAGAGACAATTTGGTCTATTGTGGAAAATATTTCTCAGTTCAGGGATGAAGTTGGTTGGGGAGCGTTTAGTGGGTGGTCTGTAGATGGAGCAGATTGTAAGGAAGGAGTTGTTTTCAAAGTCAATGTTGATGGTAGTTTGTTCAAAGGAGTTGGTTTGGATTTGGATTCTGTGATGGTTGATGGATCTTTTGATGATGATAGCGGTTCCCCCTCCTTTGTGGGTGAGGCGATCGGAGCGGTGGGTTATATAGTTAGGAAAGTTGAGAGAGTCGCAGGGTCGGAGAAAAGTCTCTTGTAAGCAAAGGATGTCTGGGTATGAAATTTTCAAGTTCCGGGATACGGGCATGCAGCCCGTCAGCATTCCAGGAGATAATATGTAGGTTATTAAAATTGTTGTTCCGTCTAATCATTAAAATGTAAAGTCAATGCCAAGGATGTTGACACAAGCCATGAATTTATCTGCTTTTGTCAGGTTAGAATTTGAAATTTGAATAAATGATTTTAGGGTGGAGAGCATATCTTGGACTTGCGATGTCTTGAGTTGATCTGAGAACATGGAGATAGATGAAGTAGGGATGATTGGAGTGGGTGGAGTGATGGGGAGTGGAATCATTGGCGTTGGAGTGGAAGTCTGGATTTGCTGTGCTTGAAGGAGAGCAGCTTGTTGTTTGATACGTTCTTCCCAAACATTGATGGTTGGGGGAGCTGTAATGGGTGGTGGTATAGTAGTTTCAGTGGTCATGGCAGGTTTGGGTTTGTTTTTCGGGTTTTTAGGGCACCCAAGGAAATTTGCTAGATGATCACCTTCACAGTGGCAGCACTTTGGAGGTTGGTCTGATGGTTTCATGCATTGTTTTGTTAGGTGTTCTCCTGCGCATTTGAGGCACTTGGGGGGTCGGTAGCAATGTAAGGAGTTATGGAAAAATCCTTGACATCTGTAGCATTGAGGTGGGCCTATTTTCTTTTTGAGGGCTTCAACTTTAATTTTTATTGAACAGATTTCGGTAACATTGTAGATATTCTTGTTTTCTTCTGATTTTGGGAGAGAAACCAAGAAGAGAGGCATTGGGAGGCCGGAGCGTTTGTTGAGCATAGCAAAGCATTCATTAATTTTGAAGTTCTTGATTGCAAGATCGTCGATGATTTCTTGGACTGGCATGCCACGAATGATAACTTTGAGGGCCTTTTCAGTTGGCAGATGGTATGTGAAACATAAACATGTCTGTGTGAGTTTACTGCTGCTTGATTTTTACTACTTGAGCTTATTACAAATGCTGTTAGAAATGTATTGTGTATCTTACATTCGCAATAACAAAAAGGATCGGAAAGACTGTTGAACGAAATCGTTCTTCTGTTTTCCTTCGAAAAATTCATATCTCGTCAAAACATGGGCGAAAATATAGCGACGTGATAATTTTCTCCCAACTCCATACTCAAAAATATGCTCGTATTACTTCAACTAAAGCAAATCGAATACCAGCCGCATACTAATCGAAGACAGCTGAATCCGACGTCCATACCAATTATTTTTGAATTTTCTAAATCTATATCTTCTAGAAGTGTATTGGATAGATGCCTGCCAACAACCTCCACTGAAACGTAAGTATTTTAAAGAAAATATTTTTCATTTGCCATAAGGCAAGGGTGTGTTGCCATATTGTGTTCAAGTTCATTGTTACCACTTCAGCGCCCTGTGGTTTTCCGACCACGAAGGAGGGGGAGAGAGTGGAAGCTGGCCTTTATTGCCGCTGCAGTTTCGAACCCTGGTCCATTGGGTCCGAAAGAAAGTTGACAGGTCGCATTTTTTCATACTCTTACCAACCAAGCAGAAAAGACATCTCTTCTGGCTAGTTATGTAAGCCATTTTAACTTCTGATGTTGTTGTTGACGAGAGTCGCCTCAGACTTACTATCATGAGCCGAAGAATCTATACCACTGACGAGATTAAGAACCTAGGAAGCATAAGAAAAAGTTTCAATGAGGTAGCTTCAAACATCGAATAGTCTTCTATAAATCTGGAGACCTCCTGTGGATTTTCACTTCTGTACGAAAAGTAGGTCTGTTGGAAAAGTTACATAAAGATGCCTCGGCCTTTATCAAGTCTTATCTAACGTAACATATCAAGTTCATATTCACATGTGGCTGTAATGGGGCGTCTTCCATGTTCCACCTGAAAAACAAAACAAAATACAATAAAAATCTACTCTAGAATTTTTAATTAATTTTGAATTTTCTTAAGACAACACAGCTGTAGTAATTTATTCCTAAAAAATATACAGTGAGTTTTTGATGTCTGTGATAACACTGTGATAACAATTGCACCAGGCGCCACTTTATGGAAGCGGACTTTTTTTTCTAAAAAAGGATTGCATTCATTAATCAACTGCATTTCAGAAAATGTATAAATCGTACCATAAAAATCTATAAACGTAAATTAAATAAAGTAGAGGCAGTTTTATTCAAATTATTTATTGTGCTAATTTCATATCGTCTGTGGCTTCAAGCACAAATGATTTTAGAATCAGTATAATTTGACAAATGTACCTTATCACATTTTTCTACAGTTTTTGTGGAAACCCAGAGTGAAACTGCTTGTTGAGATTCTCATTACAGCCTTCAAATTACAGTTTGTCATAGAGCATCTATATTTACTCTTATTGATCTTCAAGAAAGAAAAACTTTCCTCCCAAATATATGTAGATCCAAATATAGAAAACATTTCCCCAGCAATCTTCTTCATACTTGGACATTTTTTAGCAGAAAAATATTTGCAAAAAGGAACTAATGTCACAGAATTAAACATTTAATTCATAGTGGGATCTCACTGCATGTCAATAAGCTGAAGTTCCAAAGGTGTGTGTAAATTTTAGCAGTGATGAGATTAGAGAGCAAATCGAATTTAGGCTCAAATTTCGTCCTGAAATCTTCTTGTGACCCCGTCCTCTAAACTCAACAGATGATTCCCATCTTTGCAAAAACATTTCAAGCAAGCTGTTTACTTAACAAAGGGAAAATGATAAAAATTGCTCTCTCCTGCTTGACTAGCAAAGAAACCTAGTTTTGCTTTTAAACATTTTAAGGAAGGAAATTTGGGCTCAAGTAGGATTGTTCTGAATATCCTGGCGAGCCACAAAAAAAACTCTTAGCGGGCCGCATGAGGCACATGGACCGCTACTTGCCCACTCCTGCGTTTTAATACTCATGCAGCTCTTTAAAGAAAATTAATTTTAAGTAAATCAAATATTCTCCTTTAAGTAATGAAATAACCTCATTCTTATCTCAAAAATGGTTGTCAAAGATGCCAAAAAAGGTAAGCTCTCCTAAATTGTAATATTGTGTCTGCCTTTGATATGTTCCATTAAGGGCGCTTTATCAATGACAAAAATACAAGAGGTATTCCTCTGCATAGTTCTATATTTTTACTTCAATTTTGAAAATGCAAAAAAAAAAATGCTACATTACTTTTATCGTCAATTTCCTTGAATTCATAATATTCAACGTAGTCTCTAAAATTAAAAAAGAAAGTGGACGTCTCTCTGATTTAACGTTTTTTATGCATTTAAACTTGTTAAAGAATGCAATTAAAGAAGGTGCAAAATATATATAAAAAAAAACAGATCTGTATAATCGCATAGAAGATACTTAATCATTTCCTTTGTTTTAGAACCCTACACTTTTACTATAAGCTATGACTTAATCATTTTACTTATATGTAAAAAAAGATGGGTTTAATGAAGTGCATCGAATTTGACAGAAACGTACGTTAGTACATTTGAATTGGACAGAAATGTACAGCAGTAACTGTTTCGTTCCGTCTTTCTAACGTGATCAACCATTACTGTAAACTTACCACTACAAAAAATATATTTGTTGCAAAAGATACAAAAATGCTTGATGTCCCTTTGAGATATTTTTTTAGTATTGAGGTAGAGGCTCCAATCATACCTAGGCATTGAGTTCATCCTCGGAAAAGACAATTTATGAGCCCAAAATCTATACACAGGAAAAATACATAATTGTATCGTTTTACTACCTGGTTGTCACCGCAATCAAATAAACAATCTTTATCATCCCAAATTACATCTTAATTTTCACACAAGTTTAACTTAAGACTCATAAAGCATTAAAAATTCTTAGATAGAATTAACAACATTGTTGAAGTTGCGTCGGCCCACATTTACAAAGTAAAAATATCTGTAATATGGAGCTCACTATTCTCACTTCTCCATATTCTGCTCAGATTACTTAAATTTTTATAAATAGTTGTATTTAATATTGTAAGATTAACTTTTAACTATTTTCCAATCCTATGTGAAATAAGGATTGTTATACAAAATATCCTCATTTCCTTATAACATTACTATGACATACGTAATATGTACATGGGATTTAAATTATAATTATTGTATAGTATATATGGCAACATAATAGTAGGTATTAAACATTAAGGAATGAAAACAATTAGCATTAAAACAATTAGTATTATAAAAACATTCTTTCGAATACATTTTCCATAGAAGTTATGTGATCTAACTTAAATCAGTCATGAATTTTATTAATATTATTGAATTAATGAAACAGAGTATTACTTTATTTTCCACGGCTTAGTTATGAAATGTAAGCAAATATTTTATTAATCTTGTCAAAGAAAACTTCCATCACTTTCGAGGTAACAACACACAAATCAAACTTAAAATACAAATTTTACAAAATTACTATATAGTTCCGGTACTAAGTATAAATTTAAACTTATGAGTTAATAAAATAATTACATGATAAATTTTATTTTTTTCAATTGCAAAGTCAGGAGGAAAAAGGACTTACATGTGCGGTTAACACATCCCTTTTTAAACTTATCGAAATGAAATCAACACCAAGCACAATACCAGTATTGAGAAAAGGCGAAATTACCAAATATTCTAGTCCGTAAAAAATAGAATACATTTGTGTGTGTGAGTCTGCTACGATTCCACACAGGAGAGACAGTACTTTCACTTGCCAACCGCGTATCTGTTTGACCTAGAACTGTACATTACAATATGATTCAGTTAAAATAATAATCCCCCCGCGGGGGCGTGGCATGCGGGCGGGCCGGGGGAAGACGTACAGTCTTCTATGAAAAACTGCTATTTCCCTTTCATGAAGCAATCTGAATAACCCAATCCCTTCGAGGATAATAAATCAAGTCTTTTTGGGTATACTGACTGAAGAGCAACGAACATTAATCGCTAACATTTAAATTGTTAGGCAATAAATATTTCGCAACTCCTAACCTATGCTTGATTCACTTATTCAGTATAATAATATTTAACTTCATTCCAGATCATTTAAGTGATTTTATGATTTCCCATAAATAACGTTCTTTCCCTCTAATCTATATCAAATGAAATCCATTATGTATTTTTAACTGATGGATGCTTAATAATTATTAAGTTCGTAGTTTCAGTGACTGATTTAGTTTGGCTTTAGTACATATTTCAGAATTTTTGTTTCAGAGCAAATCATAAAACATAATATATTTGTTAATATTACAGCAAAATATATTCCTTTCAGCATTAGTCCGAAAACACTATTTTTTTAAAAAATCTTTCTCTTTTGAAGTTCTACATAAAGTTTTTGCATTCTATAGATTCACAATTTGAAAAGAATGTACTTATGAAGTATTTAGTTACTATCAGATGGAATTTTAAAAAATTTCGATAGCCAGAAGATTACTTTATCCGATTTATTTGGATGGTTTTATAAAACTGGAAAAAGCCTTTTAGACCATGAGTGATATTTTTTTTCCTCTTCAGTTCCTTTTTATAACCACAATAAAATCTTTAATTTCATGATAATTTTGAGGTCATGATTACGACGGGAAAAAAATAAATTTCTTTGGAACAGTCCCAAGAACATGGAATTTAGTTTGCGTCCACAAATATCAGATGAAATATTTCTTCAGCTTTTTGCAATAATACTCATTTCTTTTCATCATGAAATTTTCTCTATAAGATTGTTGAGTAATAATTTACGTCCCCAAGCACAGCTTCGGGATGAGTAAATGGGCCGTTTTAAGAAACAGCTCAACCCACTAAAACTATTTCAGTAAAAAGAAGCACAAAATTTCAAAAATTCCATGGTAGCGCCTAGAAGAGTGGCGATGCCACTATATCGAATTCCAATAAATAAAATAAACAAAGAATATTTGGAGTAATAGACTTAGTTCAGAAAAAAATTTGACATATTTAAATGAGTTATTTATTTATCATACCTATGTGGGAAGAAATTCAAAGAGTAATGGATGTGTCGCTTGAAAAAGGATTAATTTTAACATAATATAAGCATTTGAATTACTCATTTGCGTTAAGCAGGAATAGCAACAGCAGTAATTCTTAAATTTAACCACACTCGACGTTGGACTTGCAACAAATAAAGATGATGTCGAGTCACCCTCGAAGGTGAGCCTCAATTGGTTTGGTTTGGTTAAGTTTTATTATCATTGCACTAGAAGCAAAACGAGGGGCATTGGCGACGGACCTCGTGATTTTGAATCTGTCAAGTGACGAGGATGACATCTGATCTGGCACCCACTCGCTCTCCTAACTTCCACACTACGCCAACGTGAGGACTTTGGCCCTCAATAGATTTAGCGTGTCTCGGGCTACACGGAAGATGAGCCTCAGAGTTTACAAATTAAATTTACCTTGAAATAGACTAATTCGTCTCATCATAAGCGAAATCTTTTTTCAATTTAAATACAAAATGCATTGACAAAAAAGTACTTAAAAACATTCAAAATAAAAATTTCAAATTTTTCATTGAACAATCAATAAAATCTGCCCGGCGTTTGAACATTTTAACTTTACTCAATCGAAAGAAATATTTTCTCTTCGAAATTATGTGATTTATTGAAACTAGAAAATCAACTCTTACCTAAAAAAAAAGTCTTCACTAAAAATTATAAATATTCAAAACATGCCTCATGTCGATATCATTTAAAGCCTAGTTGACGACGATCTACTTATATTAGAAAAAGAATTTGCTCTCTCTCTTTATATTCAACAACAAAATATGATACTTTGCATTTAGTACATATAAATAAGTTGTTAATAAGTAATTTCAATTATATAGATTAATTAAAATTTTAAGTAAACCAACTTAATATAAAACTGTGAAGAGCAGAGGCAAAAATACTATTTTTTTTAGTTATATATGCATATTTATTACACAGGTGATCTTACAGTTTATGTTTACTATACAGTTGAACATTACCTAAGAAAATTTCTCAAAATAATTGTTACTTGTGTATCGCCATATATTTTTAAGTTCATATTTATCTTCCTGCATTCAAATTGTACTGCTCTTCCTTTGCGTACAAATTAAGGATAATAACATTTCATTAACATTAAATATGTATGTACAAATTACGTTTCCTTAACATATTTCATACTAGCTGTACCCTTCCACGCGTTGCTGTGGCTCAGTCTGGTTAAATGAACAGAAAAGAGCTTGTCCATCCAGCCAATTGAGAATCTTATAATGGGCATAATTTTCTTTAATGAAATTAAAGAAAATTATGCCCATTATAAGATTAGTCCGGTTTAATTACAGAGATTTAATCTTAATAATAACTTAAATGCAAAAATACATATATAGTTTCATGCAGTTCATAAAATATTAATAAACATAGAGAAATGATAAACAGTCCAAAACTGATAAAAAAAAATTACATTAATTTAAATAAAAAAAAACAGTCTTAAACAGTTAAAATATATACATAATTTTTACTGCAAGTCGCATACCGTTACACAGCTATGACTGGTTGATATTTCGCAACATAATTGGCACGCTAAATTTCAACTGCAGCATTAGGGATGCCATTCTTTCAGAACATTTAAAGATTCAATGCGACAATGAAATGCATTGGCAAATCACAAAAATATATAAGAAATAATAATAAACCAAAATAAATGCATAACACAAAAATATATAAGAAATAATCATAAGCAAAAATTATATAAATACAAATCACAAAAATAAATAATCATAATAATAAATTAAAGACATATACATAAATAGGTTCATGTAGTTCGTAAAATAGTAGCAAACCAAAATAAATGCATATCACAAAAATATATAATAAACAATCATAAGCAAAAATTAATCAAATGCAAATCACAAAAATAAATAAGAAATAATCATAAATTAAATGCAAAAATACATAAATAGGTTCATGCAGTTCATAAAATAGTAAAAAACTTTCAAATGATAAACAGCCCAAAACTGATAAAGAAATTACATTAATTTAAATAAAAAAAAGTCTTAAACAGTTAAAATATACACAAATTGGAAATGGCTCAACCCTGGAGTCCTTGAGAGCAAAAGGTTAATTTTACAATGCTTCAGGGTACGCAACATTCTTTGTTTTTCCATTTTCAGTGTAGATATATAGATTGCCTGGTTTGCCTACTCTGGAACATGCAACATATAATTGTCCATGAGAGACATGATAATTTCGCAACATGATAATTGGCACAACTTTCAACAGCAGTATGTGGGGCGGCATCCCTGGCAGGTCAAGTGAATTCAAAAATTCTGCAGGGTAATTCACTGCTTCATCTACTTCCACAACAGTGTCAACAGACTTATAGGTGACTGCCTCATTTTGAATGCAAGACTGAATGATGTTGTTAAGCAGGTAGACGTCTTTGTTTTCGGCAGTAAGAACAGCACGTTCACTCAGCCAATTAGGATTCTTAAAATTGGTTTGAATGTCAGGAAATACTCTTTCAAACGATTCTCCTTTGGATGTCACCAAATTGCAGAAGTCATGAGGCAATGAAATTTTCCCTGAGGTCAAATCTACTGGCACCTTTCCGTTTCCAATATCCAACAATTGATTTGAGAAAATTTCAGCTGATCGATCATTTAGCAACTGGACACGCATATTTGTAGTTAATTTCAAGGTCTTCACATGTCGCCACAAAGAGAGTGTTTCAAAGAAGCATTTATTTCATCTGCTGGTGTTGATCGAGGAATTACAGGTAATATTTGCCAGAAATCTCCTGCAAGCAATATTAACGCATTCCCAAACGGTCTGGTGTTTCCGTGCAAATCTTGTAATGATCAATCAAGAGTTTCAGGCGATTTTTTGTGAGCCATTGTGCATTTACCCCAAACGATAAGTTTGCATTTCAGCAATACTTTTCCCATGTCTGATGCTCTGGAAGTATTGCAAGTGGGAGTTTCAATGATTTGAATGTTCAATGGTAGTTTCAAAGCGGAATGAGCAGTTTTTCTACCTGGTGACAATGTTGCAGCTATACCTGAAGATGCAAGAGCTAAGGCTATGTCATTTTGGAATCGTACTGCTGCCAGAATAAATTTGATTAGGAATATTTTACCAGTTCTTCTGGCGCATCTAAGAAGAATTTTCCATTCCCACTATTGATAGTTTGCATGATTTGATCATAAATGCCTTATTGCTCAAGCGTTAACTTAGGAATATTTGAAGAAACATAGGACAAAAGATCCATTATGTTGTAGTTTTGCTCGCGACTCAGTTCTACATCAAATGAAGCAGCAACAGATTGATGGTGATGACATTGCCAACCGATTGAGAACTTTGTTTGGAATTGCTAAACACAAATCTTCAATCATTATCAACGCTTCGTTATAGTGCTCTGCTGTGAAATCAATGCCCAAATTAGAATTTTCCCTGCACAATCGATGAAAAATATCTTCCGCTATGTGTGATTTATATTTCTCCCATAAGTTTGTAGGAGATGAAGAACAGGCAGTCAATACGATTGCAAACAATTTACGAATTTGCTTTGGATGCGAAATGTTGCATGCATCATTAATACATACATCTCAGTGTAAGTCATTTTCCAATAAATTTAGAGCATGACATGCACTGCGGAAAGTGGAATGTGTAAACCCATTGACAGTCCTCATATGTTAAAAAGACACTGGACCAGGCACATTTACCAATAGCATACGTAGAAAGAAACATTCATCCTGATTCGGATGTACAGTGTATAGTCCGTCAATAGTCGTTTCTTTAAATATGCCAGGTTGTCCTATGACCTGCTCACCTCGCTTGCGTCGCTCAAATACTTTTCTACTCGCATTCCATGTATAATAAGTAGGCACATCCGAATATAGCAGAGTTTTCGCAAATGCATCATTCTGACATAACGTGAAGAAAGTAGTTAATGTTGTAGCTGGTGGATTTAGGGCTATTTGTTGTACATTTGTAGTTATGAAATAAACACGTTGTCTATTTTCTAGATGTAATGCTAAGTGAACAATGGCAGGACTTCGTGTATAGGAAACGAAAGAATTCGCCATACAGCTTCATTGCTGCTTATATATCATCCAGCCTGATACTGCGCGACTTCATCAATATGCATAACTTCATTCCTATCACTTGTTTCTGGTTGCATACCAAAAATTGGTATGTCGCTGCCTTTATTAACATACTTACAAATATATTTAATGGATTTTGGCAAGGAATTTTTTTTTTATGTACTGAAGCTGATTGACTGCACTTAAAAAGAAGAAAAGAAGGTTCAGACTAAAACATATAAAATTGCAAAACATTTAAAAAAAGGAAAAAACAGGAACAGAAAGGGAGGGAAATAAAAATATTAACAAAATATATAACTTCAAATGTAAATCATTCAAACAGCTCAATAGCGATGCAATGGGAAACAGAACATTTCATTCCACTTGAACAAAGCACTCCAAAGAGGTCAACTTCACTATATAGTTTGAATTCAAATGAAAATTAATTGACAGAACAGAACTCTCACCAATTGCACTGAGAAATAAGAAAAACAATTAAAAAACTAAATGAAGAACAATGAAAAAATAAACTATACTCACACATAATCAACACTATCGTAAAAGACACAGCTCAATAACAATGCATTGTATCACAAAATAATTAAGGTGGCTACCTACGTTCAAAATGTAACAAAGAACTGGAAGTATCATTAATGACTCAAGTAACATAACACTACCAAAATACAATACTAACGTTAATTGCAGTAAGAATTGAACTACCCTTATCAGTGCGAAATTTTGATTTGTAAAAATATTAATAAAGATATAAATAAAATCTGCGTGAAATTACTGAAAAAGTAAGTTGTTTTATTGATTGATTTTTGAGGGATATGGAGCAGCAAAGGCTATAATCCCGTTTAAAAGATGTGTTTCATTCAGTAGATGTCAAAGTACTTTAGTTTCTGCAGGAATATTCTGAACACTTGTTTATTAGCGACTATTGCTTCCAAGAGTTCTTTGAAAGTAGTATTCAGCTGTGGATTTATCTTGAGAGCATTCCATAGATGATTTCTTTGGGAGGAGTATTTGTTACAATTTAAAAGGATATGTTCCAGATCTTTGATATGGTTACATGTGCTACAAATTGCATTATCCTGTAGATGGAATTTGTATAAAAGCCCTGAAGTTATGATCATTTTACAGATGATTTGAATGATAAGATTTTCCTCTCTTCTGGTTCTTGTCCTCTTGGATATTTTGTCTATTATCAGAATGTTTCCCAAGTCTTCAAAATATTTACTTGAATAAAAATTTTCATTGGTTTTTGTCATTCTTCTTCTGTGGATGTTGCTGTGGATATTCTTCAAAGCAATCCAATCGATGAAAATGTTGGACTCCGTAACGAATTTTGCGAGATAATCCTCCTGTTCATTCCAAATAATTTTCAAGTGTCCCGGAGTCCAGAGTAGTACCATTTGAATTTGAAATTGTGAGAGGATGAAAATTTTGCTGGCTAATCTGTGAATAACTTTTGGAGATTTTATATTATAATTTTTTAGAGCAATTAGAACTGAGTGACTATCTGATAAAATTAACAACTTTTTATTTAATTCCGTGAGATCATCTACAGCTTGGCATATGGCTAGAGCTTCTGCTGTAAATATAGTGTTAATGGGGTTTAAATTGTAAGCAAAGGAGGAATTTTTCGTTATGCCTGCAATAGAAGTCATCTTATGGTTTTTTGAAGCATCCGTAGATGTTATGAAATAAACTCGGTAGTTATTGCTCACTATTTCGTCAAATAATCCTCTGATGGTAAAAGTAGGAAGGGTTTTGTCCTGAAATTCAAATTCATTGGTGTAAATTCTACATGGAAGCTCTGTGAAATGCATCAATCTGGGGATAGAAATTATATGATGCCCATTAATATTCAAAGTATTAGAGATATTGCTTTTATCCTCTCCCAGAATATTTAGATTTATTGTATCAGGGATATTGAGATGCAGAGGGGGAAAGTCACCGTTTGAAATTTGGGAGATAAAAATTTATTCCATAGCCTTCTTACTTTCTCCGACAATATTTCCTGATCAGCTATTTGTATAAGTACGATGTTTGGAGTCCATTATGGTAAACCCAATGCGATTCTGAGTGCTTTGGTTTGAATGATGGTAATTTGTAAGCAAAATCATGCCGCTTCTGCTCAGTGATTGATTGATTGATTGAATGAAGAAAGGATGTAGGGCAACAAGGGCCATTATCCCTATCTGGAAAAAAGTTTCAAATTAATAAATATCAAAAAATTTCATTTTCTGTAAGAAAACTCTAAAGTTCTTCTTATTTAATGTCGCTTTCTGTAAAAGATCTCTGAAAGTGATAATGCAGCAGGAATCTATTTGAAGAAAGTTCCAGAGTTCGTTTCTATGGGAAGTATAATTTGCGCAATTTAAGAGAATGTGATCCAGATCATTAATCCTACTACAGGTAGAACACAGAGCATTATCCTGCAAATTAAATTTATTTAAAAGACCAGGAGTAATTATCATTTTGCTGAGACATCGGATTCCTAGAATTTCCTCTCTTCTGTTATTTGTCCAATTAGAGATAGTATCAATGGTAGGAATGTTCCCCAAAATTTCAAAGTATTTGCTGCAGTAAAAATTTCCTTTAGTTTTTTCTAGTCTGTTATGGTAATTGTATGCATGGATGTCTTCTGAAGCTATCCAGTCGATATTTACGTCAAATTTCGTTACAGATCTTGCGATTTTGTCGCAAGATCTGTAACGGAATTTGACGTAAATATCATACATATAAACATCCCGCGATAATACTATCCGAATGTTGCCAAAATTACAAAATGAAATTTTAGTTGTTAAAAGAATAATCATTAAAAAACGATTTATTCGAAAAATGATCCTAATTAAGTATCAAAGAACAAAAAATAGATATATAATCCAATTGATAATCATAATTAAATTAAAAATATGTAATAATCCCGAAAAAACTGTGTGTAAAGTATAAATTTTCGCATTCAGAGAGAAACATAACATCATATGACGTCATAACACCGTAAAATCACTTAAAAATTAAATTTCAAAAAATTTAGAGTTAATTACGAAATAATAAGTACATAAAAACCCGTCCGGGTTAAAAAGCAACGTTCTGTCAGAATTTCAGATCAAATGCTCCAGTAGTTTCGGAGATTAGCGGCTTTGAACAAACACATATTACATTTTTATTTATAAAGATGAAAATCACTAATTATAAATATTTATTTAATATTGTATATAACATAACAAGTTATATATTTCGTGAACACAGTATATAAAATTCCAAGGTATATATTTCATTAACACTGCAAATGAAATTACGCAACAAACATTTTATTAAAATATAGTAAATTAGATCAAATTTAAGTTCTTGTTTTCAAACATATAATTAAAATTCAAACTTCAGCTATGAATTAAAGGTACCATGACATCGGGGGGGGGGGAGGAATAAAATGTCGGATTTTGGAGTCTTTCTTTTTAAAGACATTTATGTTTTAAAAATTATTCGTACAGCTTTAGAATTTTGTGTAAATAATATTTTAATAATTTTATTGCATTGTAAAAATATCTGGTCAAAATGCTTTTTTTTTTTTTCATTTGAGTTGAATATGGATATGAATTTTCAGATATTTTTGGTTTTAGGTACCATTTTTAAAAGTAATATTCCATAAATATACAAAATATTTTACTCATCATATAGAAAACGATGCAGAAAATATAGTGAACCTACTTTTTTAATAATGTCACTATATGTTTTCTTTGTAAAAATTACAGAACTTAATAATTTTGGAAATTTTAATTTTTTCCTCTATTTTCCTGTAAAAATAATTATTTCTTGAAAATTAGGTAATACTCAGAGAAAAAATATTTTAGATTCACGATGTGCATAAGTACTTTGTATGGAAGCATAAAAAATTTGGGGCTATATTGTCTAATATTTTTCTTTCAAATGGTACCTAAAAGCAAATATTTCTCAAAAATTATGTCCAGATTCAACTAAGAAAGAAAAAAAAATCTTTTTGACAAAAGAATTATTTTTATTGTCCTATAGATGATTAAAATATTATTACACAAAAATATCTAAGCTCTACTAATAATTTGAATATATATATATATATATATATATCAAAAACAAGGAGTCTTAGATATGGTATTCCACAATTCTCCCTGATGTCCTGGTACCCTTAACTTTCTTTTGAGTTTTATATTTTGTAAAAATACTAACCCTACTAATACCTAACAGAAAACATTAAATCTTCTAAATCTTTTAAAACGTAATCAGCATTTTTAAGAAAATTCTGTTCAAGAATAAACAAAAATATTAAGCTAAATTTTAAATCAATAATTAAGATGTATAAACATATACAAGTTACATTCAATAAACCTTCAAAATAAAACTCCTTATTAATAAGTAAAACTTAATTTGTTGTTGTTAATGAATTTTTAAAAAAATTATATCACAAGTTAATTGTTTCCAACTTATAGATATCATTGAAAACAAATTTAATAAAGTTGGAAGATAGTTGGTAAAGTTGATGTGTGTGTGTGTAATCAAATATCAACAAAATTTAATTTAAAAAAATTAAGAAGTTATTTTAGTAGTTAAAATTAAAACAGTATGCAAAAAATCACCATCGAACCAGTGAGAGAAAAGGCATATACCAAACCATAAAAATAGACATAACAATTGTAAACAGAAAAATGAATTAAAATAAAATATTCAAAATTAACTACATAAGAAAAATTATGAAAATTAGAAAAGGAAGTAAAGTACAATGAAATGAGAAATAACAAAAATATCAAAAATGATACGATTATATAAAAGTGTAAGAAATGAAAAATTTGACTTGTATAATTTGAAGTTTATAAGTAATTAAACATCAGAATTTAAAACAAAAACTGACGAGTCAGCTAATTCATTAATAAAATTTAAAATAATAAAAGTAATTAAACATCAGAATTTAAAACAAAAACCGACTAGGAAGCTAATTCAATAATAAAATTTAAAATAATAAGCAAATATATCTCCCCTGAACAATGAGAAAACATAAACCAAACCATAAAAATAGACAGCTAATATGATGAGAAAAATGAATAAAAATAAAATATTTGAATTTAACTTTATAGAAAATAATTATAAAAATTAAAAAAAAAAAAAAAAATTATACAGATTGTTAAATCATGTGACTCTCCAACAGTTCAAATAATAAACTTCAATCTCCGGTTACTTTTTCAACATTTGAATTCTGTAGTTGCACGTTTATAGATGGTTTCATTTCATACGTTACAAAGAATTTGATTAATTTAATACACTGGAACTAAATGAATTACTCAAATAAAAACTCTTTTTTATATCTATTTATGTGAATGTCTTACTTTCGTTTTAAAATCTTAAAGACGTAATAAGGTTGCCATATTTATAATTTTTGATAATATATTTCACGTTCAAAGTACATTCATAATTACTACAGTTTCAATTTTAATACTCACAAACTGTAATAATTTCATACATACATACATACATACATATATATATATATATATATATATATATATATATATATATATATTTAATTTCAAATAATTTTTTAAAAGGATCTTTACCTGTTGATTTTCAACGGTAACTGATAAAATTCTTAATTATATTAGTTAAAAAATTAACTGTTAATTATATATTAATAGAAAGAAAGGTATAAAATGTAAAATAAGTTTATAGGAGCTATATGTTCTTTCTTTCTGCTTTAAAGCAACGTTAATGGTCTTTGTGTTCGCCTAGCGTATTCCATACATTTATTCACCTTCACTACCCTTTCTCAAAAAATATTCTACATTTCCTGTGCGAGTCTCCACTATTTACTGCGGTGCTTTACATAACGGTTAGCCGCGACGCATGCATATACATCAGCAATTAAATTCTTAAATAATTAAAGGAACGAAGGAAAAGATGATAGGTTATAAGACAATAAGGTTCACACAAAGGTTTTGTTTATAATTTTTAGAGTTTTAGGGGGCTAAAATGAAATAAAAATACAATTTTTTTCCTAAAAAAAAGGAAAGGTTGGCCCCTAATCACTGCCACTGTGCATTAGCCAATCAGAAAAAAGTGAAATTGTTTTTAGAATTTTGGTTACGAAAGGAAATCTGACAAAATCAAATAAATGGAGAAGCGTAAATTTTGTAAAATATTTTAAATGCTTCGTAGGCAATGATGAGCTGCCAAACAAGTCTATTTCTTTAAAAAGCCTTTTGCGACATATTTTGTGCTGGTATCCCATTCGTAAATTGTAATATGTGTTCATTATTCAATAAAGCTAAAGAAATTGGGAGAAAAAAAAACTGAATTGGTAATTGTTTCCCCCCCCCCTTTTTACTGATCATTTTAGTCGCAAACGTTTTTATCGAGTGAAAAACGTTTTTTTTTTTATTTAAAATTCCAAAAATAAGTAACAACAAATTAACAAATTTCTAACACGTGTGGGAAAGAGGCTATTATTGATAACAGTTTTATCAAAACGCTAAAATGTTATTTATTTATACTTTTTTTTTTCGCAAAAACATTGAAAGGAATTAAATTTCAATTACGATGGCTAATATGGAGCTACTTTATTTCTACAATTATTATTTATTTACTTATAAATTCTTATCTCTCAGTACATAAGCTTAGTATTTTAAACTAAAATAAATACCTGTATTTGAGAAAGTTGCAATCCAATAAATTGGCGTTTTATCTCCTTTACAAATTTGATCCCCATAATGTCTTCCTAGAAAACAATGATTGAAATTGTAATTTAAAGAGAGAGAGAAAAAAAAACATTAAAAACAAATATCATTCAGGTGAACAAAATCCATCATAAGACCCTCCCAATATAACAATAAAGAAAATATAAAAGGACACGCGTCCCTTATTCGTATTTAATTTACAATTAGTCTCATTAAGAGCTCATATTTTATACACAACTTGCATATAAGTTCCCATAGTTAAAGTGATTATTACTTGTTAACTAAAAGTTGGAAGTTTACTTTTGTCATACTTCTCAAGAACTAATAGTTTACTCAATTGATTAATGGAAAAAAGAAAAAAATAATTCGATATAAAAACCAACGTTTTTATATGGTGGCAAAGTTTATTAGAGAAAATTATTGAAATATTAGTTAAAACTGTTAGTTATTTTTATCTTTAAAATTTACTTAAAAAGAGACATTTGTAAGCGTATTAAAAAATTCATAATATAAAATCAAAACATGCATTTGAAAGTTTGTAAGTCATTCTATTAAAAAAAGAATGGGAACCAGAATTCAGAAAAAATTATTGTGATAAGACATGGCGCCTAATATTGGAAACTTTCTTTCTTGCGAATGATTACTGACTAAAAGTCAGCAACCCTTACTATCTCGGAGATTGTAAAGGGGAGATAGTATCTCCCCTTTGCGAGTACAAAAGGTTTACGATAACCTCATGCGGTCATCATCGTCATCGACTATTTTTGTCGGGGAACATAACCCTCTCGGGCTTTAATCCCCTGTGAATTGGCTATTATTTGAGGTGAGACTGAATTTTGGTTTTACACTTGCCCAGAAGTTAAGATTTAGATATTAAGATAATAAAATAAAATTACAGTGCAATAGCTTTTTGGAAAATATGAAATTAATTTTGAAAAATATGCTGAATATATATTATTAATATTAGAATATCACTAGTTGAATACTAGTGTTGTTAAAATTAATCCAAAAGAGAAGATGGTTGAAATTCATGAGTTTAGGCTTAGGATATTGCAGCAGTACTCTATTGGATTCCTGCTTACTTGTTCAGTCTGGTCGCAGTGAGAGTGCGCTCTGTGATTGGTCGATGGTGTGGTGTGTTAATTCTGTATATATAGGTGGGTGCATAGGTGTGAGATTTTGTGAGGAGTGTGCTTGTGTTACCAGTGTTTTTATAATATAAGTGAAATTAAAGAATTAAAATTTCTCGTGGTCTGTGTAGTTGTGGGTTGTTTCTGAGTGGGGTGTACTTTTCTAATTCTTGAATGGTTTTATTGCTCGAGGTATCAATTTTTTGGTAGAAATTTCCTGATAATTTTTTAATGAAGTTTTTAAGTGTTGGAAGTTTAATTGAGTATCTGATGTCTGTGTTTCTCATGTACCAGTGTGCTCTTACTATCATTCTAATGGTGGAATTTTGGGATTTTTCTAATAATTCCAGTGTTGTGTCAGCACAATGCGACCAGACTGGGCTAGCATAGGTCAGGATAGGTCTTAGTATCAGGGTGTAGATAAGCAATTTATTACGTCTACTTAATGTAGATTTACGCGAAATAAGGGGAAAAATATTATTTACTGCAGAATTATACTGCTTTTTAATTCGTAGAACGTGTTGTTTAAAAGTGAGTTTTTTATCCAACGTTACACCAAGATATTTCGTGTCTAGAGACCAGGGTATATTTTTGTTTTCCAGAAAAATGTCTGGTTCTATTTTTCTGTAGTTTCTGGAGAAGAAGACGGCCTCTGTCTTGGAAACGTTCAGGGCTATTTTCCAAGTAGAGTACCATGCTTCTAGTTTCTGTAGGTGTTCGTTTAGTGCTTGGCCTATTTTTGGTGAAAAGTAGTGTCTTGCTAGTATCGCAGTGTCATCTGCATACATGCATATTTTTGTATTTTGGTGTTTAGGGATGTCGTTCACGTAGTAATTGAACAAGGTGGTTGAGAGGATTCCTCCTTGCGGGACTCCAGCTTCAACTTTTCTTAGATTTGATAGTTGTTCATTAACGGTGACTTGAAAGCTTCTATTGTGTAGATATGAGTTTATTATTTTTACGAGATATGCAGGGGTGTTGTAGTTGATCATTTTGAAAATTAAACCTGTATGCCAGACTCGGTCAAAGGCTTTCTGGATATCCAGGAAGACCACACCAGTATTTTGACTTTTGTAAAATCCAGTCTTGATGAATTCCACTACTCTGAGCAGTTGGTGTGATGTGGATAATTTCGGGACGAATCCATGTTGTTCGTGGATGATGATATCGTGGTCTTGTAGAAATTTTGATAGTCTATTGTGGATTATTTTTTCGGCTAGTTTGCTGAGGATTGGTAATAAGGAAATTGGTCTGTAGTTTTCGGGTCGGGTAGGATCCTTACCCGGTTTCAGGATAGGGATGACAACAGCGGTTTTCCAGGAATCCGGGAAGTAACCGAGATCTAGCATATTGTGAATGATGTTTCTTAGTTGAAAGATGCAGAGGTGTGGCAAGTTTTTTATCATTTTATTGGTGAGGCCTTCTCTCCCTGGTGCTTTTTTGATTTTTATTTTCTTTATGTAATCTGCAATTTCTGAGGCTAGTGGTGGAGGGTAATCCGGATTTCGGAAATTTTCTTCATTTTGTAGATAGTTATGAACGACATCCTTTACATTATCGTCGTGAATAGGTGTGTTTATGTCATTTAATTTGAATTGGTTTTGTAGTGAATCTGCCAAAATTTCTGATTTTTCAGTGTTACTAAGTGCGATACTAGCTGGGCCTTTAAGGGCGGAGATAGGAACTCGCTTTTTTCTGAATGCTTTGGCCATACCCCAAAGGTTACCGCTTTCAGCACTCAGGTTTTCAAGCGTGTCTTCCCATTCTTTGTTTTTGTGTAAGTGCACTTTACGCCTAATTTCGTTTTGAATTCTGTTTAAAATTTCTTTATCGGCAGGAAAGCGGGTGAATTGCCAGGTTTTTCTGGCTTTGTTTCTTTTTCTGAATAAATCCCGAAGTTCCTGTCCGATGAAAGTCTGTTTGCTAGTATTTATGGGTTTTGAGGCGATTTTATGTGCACTTAAAATGTTTTGTGTGAGTTCTGCGACTTGTTTTTCAATATCCTCTCCACTGTTTGCTTTGGGGAGTGTGAATGTGTTGATTGTGTTTTCTAGCAATGTGTTTTTGAAAAGAGCCCAATTTGTACGAACTTTTGGTTCAGGGAGTTCGTATCTACTCTGTGTGTCGAAGTGGATCAGCACAGGGTTGTGATCGCTACTTAACTCCGGTAGCGAGTGAATTTGAGCGGGCCAATGAAAGTTCTTGGTAATTGCTATGTCGATGATGGAGGCGGAGTTATGTCCGTAGCGTGTTGGAGTGGGCGGGGCTAGGATTTCTAAGCCGTTTTGATTGGCAAAATTTCTTAATGTGTTACCTCGAGATGAATTATAAGTGCAGCCCCAGCTAGTGTGCTTAGCATTAAGATCTCCACAAATTAATGAAATCGGCCCTAAATTTTGAATAGTCTGAATATCCTTTGGTACTAATGAGGCTCTAACAGATGGTGGTATATACATTGAGGTAACGAGTAATGGGTTTCCATCTGTTGGGGTGAGTGCAACAATGGTTGCTTCTGCACCGTTTAGTGAGGGTGTTGGGATTTGGTAGTGTGGGAGAGGCTTTTTAATTAAAATTGCAGTGCCACCGTAGGGTTTATTGGTCGTTGCAGTGGGTGTTCTATCGTTTCTGTGTATGGTGTAGTTAGGCATAGAGAATTTCATACCCGGTCCTAGATGTGTTTCTTGTAAAAGAATTAAATCTGGGGAGTGCTTATCAATAAAGTGTCGCAATTCAACATCACGACACTTTACCCCTCGGGCGTTCCAGGTAACCAGTTTGAGGCCGAGTAGGGTGAATTTTAGTTATTGTTTGTGGGTGGTGAAGCGACCACTCCCGTTATAAAGATATTAAGTTTATCAAGATCGTTATTGACTTTGGACATATTATTCAGTGCTTCAAAAAGTTTAGGGAACTTATTGAATAGGTTTTGAAGTTCACTGATTGCAGTGATGAAGTTGAAATTTCCTGGGCAATTATTAGTATTACTATTAATTTGGGTATTGGGGGTGTTTGTCGGCTCAAACTGATTTGAAGCTTCTGTCTGTTTTGGTGCTATGGGTGGCGCCATCTCTCTGGTGGTATTGTTGCTACAAACTCTCGCAAAAGTGAAATCTGCAGTAACTGGTCTTGATTCTATTATGGTGTTTCTTTCGACTATTTTTTGGGTTACTTCTCCTTTTTTTGGTTTCTTTTTAGGGAATAAGGGGCAGCCTTGCCAGGATGCCATATGATTTTGTTTGCAGTTAATGCAGGTTGGATTCTCAAGTCTTTCTTTTATTTCGCACTCTCCGGTACGATGGTTTGCTCCGCATTTCAGGCAACGGGTGTTCATCCGGCAGTTCATCGACGAATGGTGAAAATAGTTGCAGTTGTAACACTGCGTTGTTGTTTGTTTTTTCTTGAATGGCACTATTTTCACCATTATGTGCATTACTGCACTGATCTTATAGATGTCGAGGGCGTCCTCGGTTCTTCTCACCTCTACCATGAAGATGGGGAGGGGGAGTTTAGTTTTGAGCTGGCGTAGCTGAGCGACTTTCTGGACTTTAATGCCTTGGTTTTCCAGATCTTCCTTGATATCTTCTATTTCAGCGTGAGATGGAAGGCCTTTGATACAGACCTTCAAAGGCCTCTCAGATAAGGGCTGGATTACGTAGTATTCCGCGTTCATGTTGGTTAGCTGGGTGGTGATTCCTCTATGGTCGTCTTCTGATTCGGGGTTGATCTTAATATATTGTAACCTCATGCGGTGTGGGGAGTGCCGGTGCTCCCAGAGGGGGAAAGAAATTTTTCCCTCAATCCTAAAAGCGCCTAGAGGAAAGAATATTTTGACTTATTAAAACTATTGAAATATTAGTTAAAACTTGTCGCAAACGTATAAATATTGCATTGTTAGGCGAGTACGAACGATTCCCAAAATTTCAAAGCTCTAGCTTGATGGGAAGTTGGTTAAATTAACGATCGAAAATTTGATGACACACTCACACACACACACACACACCAAGTGAAATTCAGAAAAACGTTGTAAAAAGAAAAAATTAGGGTTGTTTTTTTTGGGGGGAGGGGGTATACACAACTTGCATATTCTTTCGTTCGTTTGTTAAGGTGATTTACTAAAAATTGGAATTTACTTGTCTTACTTCTCAAGTTGATAATTTGCTTAGTTGGGAAAAATGGGAAAAAAGGACTATTTAGTTTTTAGCCAGTATATCGCGATTTTTTATTACTAGAACTCTGAACTGGTACAGTCAAGTGTGTGTGTGTGTGTGTGTGCGCGCAGAAGACCCCTCTCATAATACACGCAATACTTGATTTCCTGAATTACATCTCATGATGTTCCGACATCGCTACTGTTTAAGTAAAACTGGTTTTATTCGATTCTATTTGAATGATCACAAAGCGATTATTATATTATGAATGTGTAGTTTTCTTCTAAGCTTACTCAAAATACATTTTATGATACGTTTAAGTGTTCGTAACTGTCATCCAGATAATGAAAAAAGAAAATGAAACAGAAAACATACTTCGAAGATATTCATTTTTGGGGGATTATTTAGTCGGGCTCTTTGATTTTGTACTCAGAAGTTAGAACACATTATTAATCAACAATAATAGAAGTAAAAAATCAGTAATATTTTCTTAACAACAAGATTTTAAATATTGCTTCAAATCTACCTCCAAAATATAGTTTATTTCTGCAGCCCTAGCTATTGTTACTTTGAAAACAGAAAACAAAAAAATAAAGGGGGGGGGAACAAGATATGATATAATTGTTAATATAGACCATAATGTATATAAAACTTGTATGCACATCTTAGTTTGAAGATACAATGAACAAAACGTGAGGATAGTAAAATAATTCAATATGCTTCTAATAATTATTTAATGTTTAAAGGGAACTTTATTGATTCAGTAAAATTCGCTACCTTAAGAAAGGTATTTAATAAACAGAAATGAAACATATAACCCTTTTTTCGTTAAGCATCTTAGTTATATAAGAGCAAATTGGTAAATTATTTCTCTGGATGGTTTCGAAACTATAAGTTGAAAATGTTGAAACTAAATTAAGATTTCCACCATTTTGCAATAATGCGATCAAATGTAAAAGTAATTTTACGAATGTAAGAATATAATAGTTAAGTAAACATTAAAATTATTCAAATTTTGTATTTTTTTTTAGTTTGCTGTTAAAAATTAGAAGGCGCATTGTTGATTCAATAGATGTATTATTTATGAAGATTTGATGAATAAAATCCCTGGAAAATTGAATTTTAAAATTGTTAACAAACGTGTGCCCCACTAAAAACATTTTACCTTTATTTCTCAAAATATGGTTTTGTGGGATTCTGATACAATTTCCTTAAAATCTATTTTTTCCATATACCGCTGATATTTTTCCACATTATAAAATGAGGATTTCCCCTATAAAACAAAAGTTATTTTTTTTCCAATAAATACTTACAACTTTTCGGTACAGTTCACTACTTGAATAAAAATTAAGAAAAATTTGAATCATAAAATTTAAATTTTGAGAATATATATATTGTAATTATTTCCAATATGTATTACGTTTATTAGTAATCCGCAAATTTTTAGTGATTTATGCAAAATGTATCTGTAAGTACATACACAATTTACAAATGTAAATACAATTACTGCGTATTAATTGCTCAAATATAAATATTTATGCATTTGATTGTGATTTTCATTATATACAAAAGCAGATATATAAGTATTCGAATATCTCAATACTAAAATATAACTTCCATTGCTTTTAATTTAAACACGTGGGTTTATTTAAACTTGAAACAAACAAAAAAAACCTCATTTTTTGCTTGTCGAAGGCGTCTCAATTACCTTTAAAATTGTCTAATAATTTCTTAACGTTTTAAACATATTAAATTGTGAGTTTTCCTTCGATACTTTAAATAAACTATCATAAAACAGATTTATTTTAAAAAGGCTTTGCATGAATACTAAAGGAAGGGTATTAAGCCCTCTTAATGGTAATTTGAGAGCAAGTTATTTTAAATTTAGTGTTGTATAATAAATAGTCAAAAAATCATCAATATATTGCATCATGCATCATGTTAATTGGTTCCACATCAGTTTAACATTTTGTAAAATTATAATTTGTTCGATGCTTATTAAACAAAAAGCAGAAAAAATTATTACATGATTATTCGGCTTTTGAAACCTGAAAATTGCACTTTTACTTCTCTGGTTAAAGATATCTCTACAATTCAAACATTGCAATCAAGCAATAATTTGTAATTCCCACAAACAGAAACATTGAAATAATTTGGTAATTCCCCAAAATGGAGCCTTCTACACTAAAGGTTCTGGATCATTTATCTCTGAAAATTAATTCGAGAGATTAAGATGTATTCAAAAGAAGAAAACCATTTTTATGAATAAAATGTATTAGGAAAAACAATGAAATGGCTTCAGCAAATTTTTTTAAAAAAAAAAAACAGTTAATAAATCATATAATGAAATAAACTTCCAAAAAATACCATAATCCTATCAATATCATTTTTACTGTTCTTCTCATAACAGATTGGTTAAATTAATTAGATACCATTTTATATAAAATTAGTATTTACCGAACAATAAGATTCCTTCAAAAGAATGATTTTAAAATAAAGATATGATTACCTTTAAATTGTTCTCTGATGCATTTTAATCGGTTTATCCCTAGGAAACGAGAGAGAGGAAATATACTGTATTGTTCGATACAGGACATAATCTGAAATGCCATTCCAGAGTGGAGTGTTACCACTTGTGAATGGGCTATGTCTTTCAACTTAGAGGAGGAGGGAAGCATTCATGTAGGTGAAGATATATTTTTCTGGAACATACCAGAAAAGGAAAACAAACATTTTCTATAGCCTTCTAGATTCGTACATTTGATTTTCTCTCTCTTATTGCCTGAACAAACTATTTTACCTTTTGTCTTTCATTTTGCATTTCTTTAAATAAGCGAAAGATTCGGCAATTCTCGAACAATTCTCGATTGCACATGGCGCTCTACATCGTTGAGAGAGAGAGAAAGGTAAAGAGAGAAAATAATAGAAATTATTTTTATTGTGTGTGGGTAATTTCATGACTAAGAAGGTGAATATAGTCAAAAAAGGGTAAAATGGTGTTCATTCGCGGATTGTAATTTTTCAGTGACTGTATTTTTCAATTTTACTGATAAGACAAACGTGAAATCCTAGGAGTTGCGTTGTTATGTTATATTTAACACCTATATATTCTAATAATCGAGTGTAGCATTTTTTGTCAGGTAATTTGAGGAAAGATATCTTTTTCAATACGATTTTATACTTTGGATAGTACACTAAATATGCAGTTTTATTGGAGAAAATTCAGAATTTTACTGCTCAGATGTGTTTTTAAACTTTCCGCAAAAATTCCATTTGAGTAAATTAAAGTATAGTTCACAAAAATAAATAGCAAGAAAAGGTGTATCTTTAAATCACTTAATTTGAATGTAATGAATTGATATTAAACGTTGAAAATCAGAAACCTATAATTATCACTAAACATTTTACCCATTAATTTTTATTATTAACAATATGCCTTTAACATTATGGTCGTTCTGAATGTCTTTAAATTATTTAAATTTCGTCTGTATTACTACGTTTCATGATCAATGTTAATTTAAAGTAATACAAGTTGATTTTTCCCGCTATATACTCATGAATTTATAAAATGCAAAACTTCACTACTAGAGACGCTGCTAGTATAAGAGTACAAGCGAGTACTTCATCAAATAAGCTACGAAAATTATTGAAACCCCAAAGCTGCAACAAACGCATTTTCTAAAAAAAAATAAAACCTTATTAATTACGAAAATTCAAGTTAAGACTTCCAACTATTAAAAATAAAATCTCGAATAATTTTTAAGCTAAATATAATATAAAGCGTCCTGATTCTAAGCCGTATGTATATATGTATCTCAATTTTTTATTTATTAATTCAAAAAAATGAAATAAATTATAAAGCAAAAGACTTTTAGAGATTCTGCTGAATATTAAAAACTACAAAATTATTCGCAATATTTAAGATTGTAGACATATAGTCATGATTTAGAAACTTATTTATTTTTTCTGTTAATTCGTGTCAAAATAAACGAATAAAGCTTAAAGAATTAGAAACAGCCGATGTCTAAATTTGCTGTGAATAAAGTAAAGTAAGTTTATTTTTCCCATTTTATAGCACAAGTTCCTTCAACATACATAAGACCTTTTAAAATCTCCCGTTATATACACGTGAATTTATTATAGAAAATACAAAACTAGAAACTGACTAAATAAGAAAACTATTCATACATAAATTGATCCAAAACAATATTCACTAATATTCTTCAAAGTCAAAAAAAAAAAATATTATTTGTGAGTTTTGCATCATATTAGCATTATTTTTATACTGTTTACTCCCGTTCTTCTGTAGTATGCTCCGATCAGCAACAGATGGCGCTGTTTATGTTTACACATATTTTCCGTTCGTTGAAATCATATAAAATTCTCAGTCCACGAAACTCTCTTGTGTGTAGTGTTTATGTGGTGAATTCCAATGAGTATGAGTGAGCTATTGATGTATTGTTAGTGATAACCAGATATTTGAATGAGTTTCCATTACTTCCATTGAATACATATCGTTTTCAGCTTAAGGTTTTCCGTATTCTTTGTAAAGAAAATACAAATCGAAAATCTTTTTCTCTGCAAGATCAAAAGAATGATATCAAATCCACATTTTGTTTTCCTTAAGCATTAAAGTACAATTTCAAATCCAAACAATGTTTCTTTTTAGCATTCACAAACTGACGTATAATTTTGTTATTACTTCTAAATGTGCTTGCTCGTCGAATACATAGCAATAAAACTATTAGCTCCAAACAGCTTTAATAGCAAAAGCTTATTTCCCAGATGGGTGTGAATCGCTTTAATACGCATACCTTTCATGGATAAGGACAGGGTTAGGCAAGCAGTTTTTGGAAGAAACCAGATTGAAAAAGTTTTACGATCGGAGATGACCAAGTAACAAACTAATAAATGCTTTCATGACCAATTCGACTCATGGACTACCCTCCCCAGCCCCACCCCCCCCACCCCAAAAAAAAATAAAGAAAAAAGATCCTGCTCATTCTTTTTTTTATTTTGAAGTGCCATTTTAAACATATTTTTATATATCGTATTTTTATATAAAATATTTTTATACACATATATGCATAATCTTACAAAAAACCGAACAAAAAGTTTTCATTTAGAAATAAACATATTTTAGGACAAGTAAAATTTTGTACTAATGAGATGAATGTAATTTTTTTATGAAATAAAATTACTACCTACTGAAGTCTGAAATTAGCACATCCTCTCAGTAAAGTTGTTTGCAAATGATCATCAGTTAATTATGATAGGTATTCTGATTTTATATCATTTCAGAAAAGTCCTTTCAAATACATAAGTACTCCCAAAATCAGAAAGAAATGTCCAAATATATTATTTCTATTGGCTGTATCTATCGTCTGAAACATATCCATGTAATTGGATTAGAAAGTAAAAAAAGAATATGATAACTTCCTTTAATATGCATAATTTAATATGAAAAATTCCTTTAATATGCATAATTTAATATGAAAAATTCCTTTAATATGCATAATTTAATATGAAAAATTCCTTTAATATGCATCATCATTTCGCATATAAATTATTACAATCTGAAAATCCGGCAGAAGATTCGATAACTTTTCTTATAATTTGTGAAGAAAAAACAACATAAAGCTGAGGGTCTATTAAAAACAGATGGTGTGCCGGATTTGTACTCGAGCTATAATTAGCCCACCCCTAGCTTAGGACAATGAAGAGAATTCTGAGTATAATATCCAGTTCCGAGAAATCAACTTACGTAAACAGATTTGTCAGATGAATAGGATATCTTCAGTAGCTCTGATTTGACCTAAAGTAACTAAATACCATATCGAAATACTCTAGATTCTTAATGCAGGAATAAACAGCACTATCTGCTATTTATTCATGCATTAAAAAACACAATAACTTCAAAATTAAAACGAAATCCAGGTTGTATTTCAATGTTATATAGAAAAGCGATCCTTATACTATCCATTAAAAACGAATTAATTGTATGTGTCTAAGTATTCGTTCTTTAAGTGTTTGTAATCTATTTTATTTTTCAGGTTAAAGATTTTCCTCGGTCAATATGGAAGGCTCTTTCTATACAAAAAGGCGATTTTGTTAAGAAAGCTTTGTATACTAATGAAATTTATTTTAATTTAAAATCTACTATGATTCTTTTACCGTATTGACCCATTAAATAGAAACGCATATTGTGTGTCTTCGAAAGGAAATAAATCAAAACAGTCATGATTTGCTACTCAGAGCAAAGCATTGGGAAATTAATGACAAGTAATTGCTTTCAATGCTGTTTTCACATTTTTAAGTGGTTATATCCAAGCTCCGCCAATACTTAAAAACTATACCATGATGGTCAACATCCCAGATTAACCAAGGTAATTTATTCCCTCCTTTCATGACGTAATCAGGAATTTGTTCCAACATGGTCTTTCGAAATGGCCTTAGTTGAGAAATCAATGAGGATGCTTGTTTAAACAGATACAGCTCGGAAAGAACATTTCATTTATATGACATCGTTAAACTCTCCTGTCTGGAAGAAATAATATGAAATTCTGAGACACCCATTTTGTTAAAACTGGTACATTTAGCACAAAGAGGGAAAAAAAAATTTCAAAAAACTGACTATTTGCAAAGAGAACTGAATGCACTTTGGAATTTCTACAGTTTTTTATAAAATATGTGATAATTTCACCATCATTAATTTTTTCCCAAGGTGAAAGCGTAATTTTGATTTCCAAGTTTCACAAAAATGGAATATCCTTACCTAATAAACTTATTGTTGCTATAGATTTTTTTATTTTTATTTTTTAGTGTTATTAGAGTTTTTTTTTTTTTTTTTTTTTTATCTATTTTCACATTGGAAATAAAATTTCGAACCAACTTCCATTTGCTTTTTAACTGCAGCTGTCACCTTCGCTCTGTAAAGTCGTAAGTCTGGGCTAGCATCATAAGCCTGTAATAGTTATTGTATCAGCAGTATTGAGAAGTGTCTCCAGTTTCAAGTGTTTAAACTCAAACTAACTGTTGCTCTCCCCTTTTCTTAACTTGACAACTGATTGCCATGTGAGACGATCCGCTCTGTGCTTTTGTGATGTCTTGCTTCTACTAATAAGTACGGATAAAAACAATTTAAATAAAGAGCTGTTTGAATTGCTGTAAATTATCGATTCTAATTTAATAAATACACCAAGAAATCTTAAATTCATTGTAGTTGATTTACAACACTATTACATCTTGATTGCGACAGAAGTTGATAATTCCTTTTCTTTCTCACTCACACACATTATATATATATATATATATATATATATATATATATATATATATATATATATATATATATATATATATATATATACATATATATTCATATCATTATAAATTGTGTTGTTTCGCTGTATGTTAATAAGGTTTCTATCTAAAAGTCAATTTTAAATGAATAAATTTCAATGGCAAGTTACTCGGCTGCAAATGTCATTGCTCCGCACAGTAAACCTTATCAAGAGAAATGGTTTTTGAAGGAAGCCTAGTTAGCATGCGCGCCCTCACTTTTTGATGATTTCGATAATATTGATAAGATAATTCAGCACATCAAAGATACTCCTCTATCTGGAAACACAATAAAAGAAAAAATCTTAAAACTGGCCAGAAATGTAGTAGATCAACAAAAAATTAACATTAACTCCACTCCTTTTATATCGCTGTCTTGACGAAAGCACTGACGTATCTAAATCTGCACGTTTAGCTGTTTTTGCTCGATATTGCTTTGGAAACGTCATTAAGGAAGAATTAAGTGCTATAACATCGTTGCTAACAACTACAAAGGGCACAGATATTTGTACAGCTGTTAAAAATTCGCTTGCTGAGAAAGAAATTAATTTTAAAACAAAAATGGTTTCAGTAACAACTGATGGTGCTCCAAGTATGGTGGGGAAAAATGGTTTCTTAAGTTTATTTCAAACAGATGAAGGACAATCGATTCTTAAATTCCCCTGCATCGTTCGCCAATAAGCTTTATGTGCTAAGGTGGTTTAACATCTCTTGATAATGTAATGGTGGTAGTCACAAATGTTGATGATGTTTTTTACAGACACATGCCAACTTTTCAATGAATTGAACATGAAGCTTCGAGATCATTAAAAGTTAATGATATAGTCTTGATTAAAGATGATCATTTACCTCAAAATTTTTGGAAAGTAGATAAAATTCCTGAATGGTTTCTATGAACCACAAAGCGTCCTGCAAATCTTTTGTTTAACTTGGAAATCCAGGACTGAAGTAAAAGCATATAAAAAATGTATATCCTATATATGAACTTTAATATCTTTACTTATTTTCTTAAAACTTTATTATTTAACTATTATTGTTATTGAATATAGTAGAATTTTTAGTAATTTGAAAGTATTTGTATGTATTCATGTTTCTTACGTATGTATTTTTTATTTTGCCAGGTAACTTAGAAAGTTATTATTTATGTATTACAACAATAATTTTATAGTTGGAAGTCTTATGAACCCCTTGGTTCATCCGGGGCCAGGATGTTGAGAATCCTTGGTCTATGTGGGTGGTAGTCACGTGGTTTTGGTGGGTGGATTTAGCTGCCCCTCATATGTCAGACCCACGTGGTGTACCGATATATAAGGAAGTTAATTTTCTTAAATTAGCGTACTTTTGGCGACTGAGAAAAATTCAAATTGGCGATAAATCGCTAATCTGGTAACCCAGCCAGAAAAGTTCCAGAAAGTCGTAAAATCGAAAGAATCGTATTTTTGTGGTAACCCTACTATGAAAGGGGATCTCGTTTCTATTCTGACAATTGATTTATTCTAATTCTTATTTATATTATATTATACTATATATATTTTAATTCTTATTTATTTTATATATTATTTAATTTTTAGCCTAGGCTATATTATATATATTTTAATTCTTATTTATTTATATACTATATATATTTCTTACTATA
>BMAW01103442.1:776208-796682 GCA_019974015.1 Nephila pilipes
CTCGCTCATTAGTTTGTAAATAAAAAGGTATACAAAATGTAAGTAATATATAACTCTCGTTTTCGTAAGAATTCTGAAAGTGATGAGATCGTATTTTTTAAAAAATTTTTTAACTTTTTCATGGATAGAAAGAACCAAAGCTTCATTTAAGTGTTTCCTTCTTGTATACAATTTTCCTATCTTCATCTTATGATTATTCCATTATTATTATTAATGTACAAAACATATTTTAAATCATCATTATAATGTAGATATACATATGTACTATATATTAATATAAATCAATATTAGTTTTATCGCATACAATTAATTATAAGATTTCTTTAAATATTTATTTTTTTTAAATAGCGAATGTAAAATCATATCAAAGAAAATATTGAGTAAACCATTTTAATGGAAATGACATGCTGAAAAAAAAATCTATAAAAGATTTACACGTTTCTATATTGCATTGTCTTACATAATATTTGGAATCTCTTAAAAACTCTCAGAAAAATATATTTCTGTAATTATATGAAATATATACATCCTTGTTATTGTGTTTATCAAACGAAACAAAGAATTATGATAAAAATGAAGTCATAGATTCCAAAAATTAAAGAACATTATTACATAAATTATTAATTAGGAGAACATGTATAAGTAATTTTCAACAAATTATTTTATACTAATATGTGATAAAGTATCAGTAAGTAATAAAGTATTAATAAATAATAAAGTATAAATACATTTATAAGTTTTAAAGTATAAGAACTAAATTTAAAGTACATATAATTAATTTCAGATTTTTCAGGAAAATCTGATTAAACATACACACGCATGTAGAATATATAAAGTGAGGGGTCTTATACACTAAAAACCTCTTATTTTGTACTGTGTTGGACGAGAATATCTCCATTTTTGATGTATAATCTTAAGACATTAAATTATTGTACAGCATTTCTTTATCTAATAATTAAATCGTATTCTAGGATTCCTGTTATATGACTGTTTTTCTACATTTATATTATATTACCACAATTTGTAGTAATGTAATACATTTGTTTTATACAAGTCCTTTTTTATTTGGGATTCAATAATAATAGGGCAGTCATTTGAATTTTTTTAAACGAGTAAAATAACGCTTTCCATATTTAGAAGCAAATAAAAATATTTCTTTGATTTACAATGCACATCGAAAATTCTTTTGAAAAATTAAAGTGCATTCAAAATGGAGGAAGCGCGCTTTTATGCATATTAATCAATATAAAAATATGCTAAAGAGTCCATTGAAATATTTATGTATAATTTTATAAGCAGTTAAGAATTATTTCATGTTTTTCAGATGGGAGAGAGTGAAAATTTACAAAAAAACCAGAGCAGAATTTTTTAAGACTGGATATTATATTTATAACTCTTTCTGTAAAAAAAGCAAGTACAATTACATATTATTATACCTTTTTTTAATGCGATATAAAAATTTGTATATTATTTTAAATCTGAAAGAAATACAATTCAAAAATAAAAACATAATTACCTTTTGCTGTTGCAAAGAAATTAAATTTGAAGGAAGAAATTGCCGATTTAGAACTGTAGGCCACTCCTTTCTTCGGAAAAGGGTGGTTTCCTTCAAGGTCATTTCAACCCTCTTTTCATGAGCCCTGCCGCCTGTCATGAAATAAGGAATGTGTTTGTGTCACTTCTGTCGGGGGATCACTTACGAATTCCCCGAAAAAATCGCCAGCTTCCCCCGAAGGGTTGTAAATTTCTTTTTGTCAACGTGTCTTTACCATGTATCCTTGCGCATTGAGGCGCAAGGATACATGGCTTATACAATACTTATTGCTTTCCCCTCTTTCCATGCTTAGTTTGCTGACTCAACAAATTACAAGCAGGGAAATAAATTAATTTTTTTTAAAAAAATATGCATTTGAAAGAGCATAAAAAATGAAGGCTTCTGTAGAATTACTTTTTTTTTCTGATTATTCAAAGTATTTTTATGATCAATTTAATGCGCCGGATGCAAGTTTTCAGATCTTTTTAAAAATACTTGAAAAAATCAGAGAAAAAAAAGTAATTCCACAGAAGCCTTCATTTTTTAATGCTCTTTAAAATGCACTTTATTCCATGCAGTTACACCTTCAGTTACCCACAAGATAACATTTGAAAGATGTACAGTAGAACCATAATTCTTATACCAAATTAAAGCTAAATAATGACCTTATTCTGTAAACCTCAAATTTTAAATTTACCTTACATTAAAAAAATGAAAAATTAAAAAAGTTATCAAGTTTGTATTTAGTAACTTTTTTTTCATGTATCATGTTATAAAGTAAAATCTAATCATCCTATTAACAAAATTGAGGTTCACAGAATAAAGATTTACAAGTACAACATTCATGTAAAATTTTAAAGCTCTGCATGCAAAAGATTTTTTTTTAATCCTGTGGGAAAGTGTGAAAATAGCAAACTGAGAAAAAGAGGTTTGTTTACATTGCATTACATAGAACAAGTCACTTGAGACATTTACATTTTTTTGTTGCACAGGACGTAATAATAGTCGGATTTTGACGCGGTTTACTTTAAAATGCTCCAAACATTCAACACTATTTTTTTTAAAACAAATTTGAAAAATAGAATTTTTGAAGGTGCAAAGGTACTAAGTCCCCTTAACCCATGCGACTTTCATCTGTTTCCTAAGGTGAAATCTGCATTAAAAGGGGGTCACTTCACGCAGCCTTTTCCCTATCTCCGTAATGTTAAAAATGACCAATTTTAAGGAACATTTTTAAAAAATTGACTGGTTGTAGAGTTACCAATTTTTTTGTGTTCATTTATTGAATAGTTGTTATTATTTTAATGAGAGCTTTTTTTGAAATTTTGATTAGTTTTTTTTAAAAAAATTATTATGTGCTTTTACACGTGAAAAGTTAAAAAACAAAGAAAATTTGTGTACATTTCAACCTCTAAAAATTTTTTGAAACCTTTTTTTGACAAAAGCTCTCATTAAAATATTTTTTTATGTACTAGTAATACATGCACCAAGTTTCAAAGCTATAAGATGAGTAGGTTTTTTAAAAATGTTCCTTTTGTGTTGAAATTTACAGTTTTGAGATAATGCAATTTAAAGTACAAACTTACCATTCAATAATAGATATCAATACCAAAGCTTGAATTGCTTAGGTCATCTGCTACATCATCTTCTTGTCTACATTTTAATAGTCTGTTTTTAATTCTAGCTTTATTGGTTCTTGGTAAAACTGCCTTTTTTGCTTTCTTTATGTGAACACGGTCTGCTTCATGTAATGCTCGACATGTATAAAATCCAGGTTGAACATTTAATAAACTTAAAACTTTTAATTTTGTAATGAATCCTTGATTAAATAGAGATATTGTTTCATACTTTCCAGTTTTTAAAGTTCCTAATTCCATATACATTTATTGGAATTATGTGCCAAATGATGCTATTTAAATTTTAAATTTTGCCATGTAGGCATCTAGAAAGTAGTTCAGGACTTGAAAAATCTCTAACTATTGTGTAATACAATTTATAATAACATCAGGTAAGTTATGTTTGTGTTTGTATTGTTTTCCTTTAATTATGGACCTATTATATGCACACCACTTGTCGTCACCAGTGGGGCAAAGACTGAAATACTGAGTATATCGGAGCTTGTGCAATGACTCTGAGTGATTGAAGATCCAGAGTGCCCCTTCAACTTCCAGTTCTCCACTATTTCCAAAGTAATTTGCTAAATACTTCTCTCTGTGTGCATTTCCATTCCTCAAATTGCACGAATATCTGGAAACTACTTCGGCATCAACTATCTTTCCAGTTTCGACACTAACTGTTGTCACGACACCATTTAGTGAAACAAGCCCTCCTTTTGCCAGGTGCCATCAATAGCACAAGTACATTTGGACTTCCATCATTTTTAAATATTTTGTTAGAAGCTATTGTCATAGAAGCTCTTGCGACTTCCTCTGTCGCATCATTTAATGTGTGGGATAACTCATAAAAGCGCTTAGTAATGGGAGGTAAATTCAACACTCCGTAAAACCATTTCGCAGCAGCATACCCTTTGCCAATTGATCTCATAGCATATGAAAGTCTCGTATTAACTTCATGTACATTAGTATATCCTTTATTAGTTAAACTATGAGTGACTCTAATATTAAGGACTGGTTGTTCGAAACCACAACTGTCACAACATATAAATAGTTCTGTAGCCAAACCTTGGATTTGACGACCAAGATTAATATGAATACCATGTTTTTTACATTTTATGCATAACACACATACTTTTAAGCAATAAGAAAACAGAGAAATGTCAATTATTTCCTTAAATATATCAGAAGAATTTAAAAAAAAGCTTCATACTCTCCAGCATACTTACATAAAGTTGATACTTACCATACCAGCATACTTACCATATTTTATTTTTAAGCTTATATAACTTCAAAAGAAGTTTTATTTAATAAAAAAAACATCTCTCTCAAACTTCTATTTCTTAAATGTTTGAGCATTAAACCGAGACATATTGAAAAATATAAATGAAAAAAGTTTTCAAAAAGAACAAATTGTCTACATTAGGCGAGTCTAAAATAGCACGTTGCATTCGATAACAAACGTTGAAATGTAAACAAACTGCTATTACTATTCACTTCAATTCTTTCCTCAACAAGTTGCTGATCGACGAAAATTGTTTTCGTGAATTTAAAATAATTTGATAAGGCTGGAAAGAAGCATGTATAATATGTTTTGGTTTAAAAGTGGGCGTGGCAATCAGCTGTTTTGGATCTTGACACGTGTAAACGACTTTTTAAAAAAATATTTAAAATACTTCTAATTTACCTAGAACAAAAATTTAAATTGCATTTGACGCAGAAAGATTTGTAGTTACATTTTCAAAAAAAATTGAAAAATCGATTTTTTGACCGATTTGCGTGAAGTGACCCCCTTAAAAGGAACGATGCTTGAATCCGTTAAAGGGAGCATTGTAGGGATAGAGGTGGGGTGTATATTGAAGGTGATGACAAAAAAATATGTATGACATCAAAATAAAAAGTTTTACAGTGTCAGTCTCATAATCCACGGTAAAAATGACGATGAGTAAGAAAACTCGCGCTTTATCTTTTCCATTATAGCACCATCAAGTTTTAAGTCCTTAACACTTAAATTTTGGACCAATCAACTAATAAACCTATATCTGTATAAAAATTACAAGCAAGGCAAGATTTTCTTAATTGAAGATATTATTTTCGAACTGAATAACTGAATCTACGGCTAAACTGAATCTACGGCTAAAGACGAGTGGTATAAAACTGATCCCGAATTCAGTCATGAGAGCTTGTTTCTTGCAAGAACAACGGATCAACAAACAACTTGAAATTTGTTTTTTAGTTACTGTGTAATAATTTTAAAATTTCAACATGAGCTAATATGTCCCCTTTTATTTTGTTTTCATATTAAAGCCCTCCCATGTTTTTTTTTCAGCTTCTAAACATAACGATAAACATTATTATGTTACAAAACCCCTTTTAAAAGAATAAAAAACATTTTGACCCATAACTCACCTTTCATTGATGTGCTCTATGCTTATATCTGGTCTTGAAAACTTTTGTTCACATATTGTAGGTTATAGTAGGTATTTTATTATATAATATAAAAATATATTACTTCTATATTTTATTTCCTCTTTTCTATAAAATTTCCGAAATTTCTTTCATTTTAAAAATTTTAATCGCGAGTCAAAGACGGTAATGTTATTAACAGAATTCTGATTACTTTAAAAGAGCTCTGTGATGAGAGATGAATGCATTTTGAATCATGATTTCATTGTAATAATGAACCCATGCCGCATCTGATTCCTTTACAATGATGAATACGAATTGTTAATTATTAAAATAAATTTGAAAAATGCTGTGATAATTAGTTGTAACCGATTTGCCACATTTAAATTACATAATTCTTAACTTCTTAGTTTTTTACCTTTTATTTATCTATTTTGTTATCTGTCATATTGGGTTTGCAAAACACAGAAAAGTTGAAAAATACATTAAACAAAAAATAATATTTTTCTGTTTAGACTTTATTATTCCCCCCTCTTTTGGTATATTCATCTTCAATTTTTTTTTCAATTTGCATTTTTATCAAATGCATCGGGTACAATCTAGAAGGGATTTCATTCTTAGTAGTATATTAAATGAAAGGAAAAGTTGAACTGCCGTCTGTTTCCGTTATAAAATAAAGAAGAGATGTATCATAGAAAGGTATTTACTATCGTTCCAGGCGCATGTTGTTGAGTCAAGGTTACTTCTTTGTCTAATGGAATGCAACACCGGAGATGACAGACATAGCCCATACGCGAACGTCTTTGCAAGTTTGTTTGATGTTAGTCCTACAGATATTATTCCAAATCGAATGAAAAAAGCTTTGCTAATTTGACTATATACAGATCAAATGAAATCATTGTAGAAAACCTTTCTTTCCATTTAACAGAAAAAGATAATTATATCCGAGTTAAAATGATTGCACTGTTCTTTAAGATTAAATACGAAAGTACTGAGATCACACTTAAGAATAAATAAATTTTGTTTTCTCTATAAGGCAGGCAGTAAAAATAATACTCCTTCTGCTTAATAAAATTTTTGTAAGTTTTCTAAATAACATATTTCAATTTTTACTTTTTCATTGTATTTCAAATTTGTATTTTTACTTCTTCATTATCTCATTATTTAGACTCTTAGAATACTTTAATTTTGATGAGTTCTTTCTTAGATTGAATACCTCATAACCTTCCACAAAATTTTTACCAGCCCTGCAAAGACAAATTTCTATTTGCCTCTCATATGAAAATCATAACTTATGTCGTTAATAAATTCCGATAAAAATCTTAAATTTCCAGGTTTTCACGAAATAATTTCTAGTTATAGATATATGAGGAACTTAATTAGGCCTTAGAGTATATTCATTGATTGCTTACGATAAAACGAAATTATTTTAATTCTAAATTTAGTCTAGAATTTAAAAAAAAAATTATTTTGGGAATTAGTATTAAATGAACAACTTTATACTTGTTAAATATTTAATTTATGTTGGTTCGAACGATTAAAGAATTTTCAGACAATTACAAAATATTTAATTTTTATGTAAATATTATCTTCTTTTATTGTATGACAAGTTAAATATGAAGCAAAAATCACATATTTTTATTGCTTTTTAAAACTTTTAAGAATATCCTTAAATATTTAAATCGAATGTGTGCTGAATACAACTCTGACTTCGATTATTGCAACTAGATGTATTACTCTGGTTCTCTCTCTCACTCACGCACAGAAATTAATGACTCATAGACATTTTAAATGTGCCCATGCAAACTGATTTGTAGATGTTAGTTCATGCTTATTTTTGTCATTTTATTCTTTTTATTTTTATTTTTTTAATTTTTAAATCGGTTTCATATTTTGGATGACATTTTATAAGTCATTTCCCATTCTTCAAAAATTTTATAAGTGAATGTTGTAGTTTTCCAAAAATTCAGCGTTTTTTATTACGCAGTAGAATATAATTTCACATTTTTTCACAATTTTCTGAGTTTGAATAACTTTGCATTTGTGGTTTGATCAGTTACACTGTAGCAATAGTAACGACTTTATGAGGATTTATGACTATTAATTTTTGAATGTGTTTACTTTTAATGCAAATTTTAGTCTAATTTGAAGGCCTTTTAGTTCCATATAATCAATTTTTCAGTTATTTAACTCATTATTCAAGTAATTTTTTCAGATATTTGTGATCATTAGCGTCATGAAATCGATTATAAATCGTTTCTTTCAAGAATTAATAATTTATTACTAGAATTCTAAATTATTTCCCTATCAGCAATGTATTATTACAGTGAATTTGTTTTATGAAAGTGTCAAGAATTTTCTTAAGCCAATTAAGACGAGGATTTTCTTTAACATTTTTTCCACCTCCGCTCAGTTAGTGAATTTCGATATTAGGAATTGTGAAGTACAAAGCAATATTCTCGCTCTTTTGAAGGAACGATGCAACGCAAGGCATTCAATAGAAGGAATGGGGATCAGAAAGAAATTTCAAAAGAATTTTGAGATTTAAATTTAATAATTACATCAAGAAAGTTATTTTACTATAATGAGCAGTTAACAATAAACGCAAAAACTTTAATTATTTGTAGAGACCATTTTATTAACGGTTTTAAGTGTTTTTACTGTAATTTTAGTTATGTATGATTATATGAAACCAAAATTTCTTATAATGATTAGGAAAGTAATTAATACCTAATTAATTGTAACAAGAATCGTTTATATAATTTAAGTAATTGAACTGGTGCGTTATACATAGGCATAAAATTATGCAGAGTTTTATAGACTGTATAAATTGTTATTTAGAAATAGTAAGTATTTATTGATATTTGTATATTTAGTATTTTAATTATTTATATGCAATACTTTTTATATTTTTTCCCCTCTAGCTTTGAATTTATCTTTTCTTCGGGCGCAATATTCGCATAAAATGTAAATAAGAGCAAAAGGCTAAAATCTAGTTCATCATAAAATCATTTTTGACATTTTGTTCTTTTTATGATCATTAAATTGGCTTAAAATTTTGAAAGACATTTAAGTTATTTTCCATTTCTTTAAAATTTTTATAAGTTAAATTTTGAAGTTTTCAAAAAAATTGTTTTTATTTTTAATGTGAAGTGAAACAGTATACATTTTTTTCGGTCTAGTTTCTGAAATTGAGTATCTTTGCGTGTGTAGTCTGATAAATTATAATGCAGATGTAGTAATGACTTCATGAAGTCTTATGACTATTAGTTAATGCAATTTTGAGGCTATTTTAAAGACATTGTAATTGCTTAGTCATTTCTTTTAGTTTTTTAAACACTTTATGCAAACAAATTTTGCAGTTATTTTAGACCTTTAACATCACGAGATCCGATTATTAGTCTTTTCTTTTTTAAGAACGAATGATTCATCACCAGAAATCTAAATTGTTTCTTTCGATGCAATATAATATGGTTACGGCAGTGAATAATTAATTTTCTTTTTATAACAGCTACAAGGTTTTCCTTGAGCTAATTATGTCGAGGAACTTATTTTAAGATTTTATAGCTCATGTTCCTGAATTTCGATATTAGAGATTATGAAGTGTAAAGTAACACATTCTTGCTCTTTTGAGGAAACGACGCAACACAAAACATTCGAAAGAAAGAATGGGGAACAGAAAGACGTTTCGGAAATATTTTGTGATTCTAGTTTAATAATTATGTCAAGAAATTTATTTAGTATAATGAGCAGTTAACAATAAAAACAAAAAACTTTAATTATTTATACAGACTATTTTATTAACAATTTTAAGTGTTTTGACTATAATTTTATTTATGTATGATTAATTAAAACTATGAATTTTATTATAATGATAAAAAACTAATTAATTCCTAATTAATTGTAACAAGAATTGTATACATAATTTAAGTAATTGAACAGATATACTACACATAGGAGTAAAATTATGTAAAATCCTATAGACTGCATAAATTGTATTTAGAAATGCTAGGTATTTATTAATATTTAATTTGTATATTTAATCATAATTATTAACATGCTAACCTTTTTATATTTTTTGTCCTCTAGCTTTCAATTTATCTTTTCTACTGGCACAATATTCACGTAATATATAAATATGAGCAAAAGACAAAAATTTTGTATGGTCATATTTCAATGTTGTTGACAAAGATATGAAACATTCTAGATACGATTTTGTGGTCAGATGAATAGTTATATCACCCCACCTTTTCAAATAAAAAAAAAAGCATTTAACGAGATGACATCCTGCAGTTCACATTAAAACAATTTCTCGTGCAACACGACTGTTAATGGTATAACCGATATTTCTGATGAAGACGGGCCATATCAAATTAGCGCTAAAATAGTTACTCAATGAAATCCAGATTCACCTGGAACATCATCGTCAGACAAAACCTCCTCTCAAAACAAAGTGAAAAAAACAACAACCATCTTTGAATTCTTTTTTCCTACGACCAAATAAACTTATCGACACGCATGAGAAAAAAATAGACGAAAGCTTGTAAGGATGTTTGATGGGGAGGATGACTAGACATATTTTAAAACACTTAATTTATTTACTGCTCATCTAGAGAAAAATCTATCCTATCTCTCCTCTCTCTCTCTCTCTTGAAAGCTTATACTAAATATATCAGTCTTAATTTGCATGATCACATTCTCTTCTTCGGAGGAAGCTTTCTAATAAAAATAATTTCTAAGGCCCGAAAATTCCCCTAGAGGACTGTTAGTGACAAGATCGCAGATAGACCCGTCACAAGCTCACCGAAATTATTTTTCTTGTATTTCCAACCATTTTTAATGGTTAAGGATAAAGGTTTCATTCAGTTTGTGAACATTTTAAATCCTGAGTATATTTTACCAAGCAGAAAGATTATTTCTAACGCAATGATACCAGTAGATTTCGAAAAATGTAAAATTGCCGCTATAAAATATTTGAGTTCTGTAGAAAACATTTGCTTAACAACGTTTACCTGGACTTCAATGTCCTGACATTTAATGAATCAGACCAAGTCTTAACAGTCATAACGGATCATGCAAGAAACATAAAGAACGCAATAATGAAAGAATTAGGATGCAAACGATTTGCATGTTTTGCTAATTTCCTTAATGTAATTGTTTTGGAGGCCTTAAAACTAGTCAAGAACTTAATAGATAAAGTAAAAATAGTTTTTTTTAAAGAAAAATATCCCAGGTAGCAAAAAAAAAAAAAAAAAAAATTTTAAGAATGCAAAATAATTTGCTTTTAATTTTTTGAGGACGGCGTTGAGGCCACGCACTGCTTTCTCCTCTAAACAGCTTTCGAATCAGCATGAGGCCTATTACACCCCCGAAACATCATTTGCTTGACCAGTTTCTTTTGTATTCAGAAGGGAGGGGGATAGAGTTCCCTCTTTCATCCTTATTTAGAAATCCCTCTTTTTTTTTCCTTATGCTCAAATTCTCACTAGCGGTGATTGTTTTCAAAATGTTCCACACTAATTAAAATCGTTATAGTAGATTACATATTTATCAATCTGTTCCTTTTGCTTCAATTAGATAATTTTTATTATTTTGATTTGCTTACATTTGTACGCATAAGAACTATAAAAAAATCTGTAAAATCATTACACTAATACACTTTTTTACCTTTTTTTAAATAATTTTGCTTATAGTATATAACTTTATTCCTTTTTTGTATTAAATCAATTCTATAACCTCAATTTTTATTGTATAAAAATTTCTAACCTAGAATAAAATTTATTTTGTTAATATATGAAATTATTGGATTAATATGTTGAACTTGTGCAAAATTTAATTATTTGGAAATAAATTTTTAATTTCTAATATGTGTTCCACTTTACTTTATTATTTAAATAATTATATATATTAGTATTATTAAGAAATACATGTTACATAAAAATTTTATTTTCAAAGTTTATTCAAAAAGTGTTATAACTTTAATTGGTGATTTTTTTTTTATGATTTTTATTTTATTTTTTTTCATACTAAAGAATATAATTACATATTTTCGTAATGTATGTTTTTTTTTTTTTTTCTAATACTCGTATAGCTATGCATCTGCCAGATGTAAAAATAAATCAGTTCTACATTTTTATTAATTTTTATACCTGTAAAACTACTTAAAAATATTTTTGTGGAGAATTTGAAGCAATTTTTGCATTCAGTTTTTGATGAAAATTTGAGCATAATTACACATTCTATTGCTGTACAGAAATGTATTTTTACTGTGACAATTTTTTAAAATTTTATATCGAAACATCAAAAAAAAAAAAAAAAAACACCTTTTTTTAATCGTGTATAAATAACAAAAAACGAAGAAAAAAAAAGATATTTGCAACAAAAAAAAATTACAGAAATATTTGTTACAGATTTTTAAGACTCCATTTTAGTCTTTCCAATTTATAAAATGCAAGAAACTAACTTCGACATTTTTTACTATGACAATTGATGTATAAAAGTTGAGTCTTCGAAACAAAAACTATTAATTCTGATACTTTTTCTTTCAAATTTGTAGAAAATGAATATTACGAGTTCAGCATAAGAAAAATGCCCCGATTTTTACGAAAACCTTAGAAGCAAGAATGAAATTTTTGCTTTTGTTATATATTATACTTTAAAAGTTCTACAGTGTTGGATTTCCTGATTTTTCGAAACTTAAAGAAATTTTTTTTAAAAAAAAATTACAGTAAGTTTCTTTTATTATAATAATTACGAAAAATTTTGCAAAATGCTCTAAAATATATTTGAAAAATAAATATAATCAGAATCTAACAGATAGTTACATTGAAATAAAAAAAAATTTGTTCGTTTTCTTTTTTTTCTCGCCTATTTATTCATGAGTCACACTTTTTATGTACGATAGTACAAAAAAACGAATGTTCGGGTGCGCTCTAAGGCTATTGAACGTTTGAAACCCTGAACAGAGAATCAGATGGCTCTTGTAAATGAGCATGAAAAACAAGTTGTAAAAGCTTTCATATCGACAAAGAATGCTTCTCCCTCTTGATTATTGTTGATTCTTTCAGGTTTTGGTCATTATTGATTATCATATGCCTTTTTGGTGTAATAAAACTTAGAAATGCACATCTGCCTTCTTGTAAATCTTCAAGGTTGCTTTCATGTAGCCGGAAAACTATTCTTCCGTGGTTCTTCCTCTTATTGCCGTAATAAAGCTTTAAAAAGTGCATTTCTTTTTCTGTTACATTGTCGGACAAAGGATAAATAGAAACTATGCCGACCAACTAAAAGAAGGCTCTCTTCTACTTTGCGAACGTTATCAGGAGAATGAAAATAACCGTTCGGAGAACGGATATTGTGTTAGATTTTGAGAGATAAGGTAAAAAGGACCCAGTCACTTAGGGGATTGTCCAAACGAAGAGGGGTGGGTGGGTAAAAAGCGATATTTGAAGCTAAAGTCTTCCTTCGTTTTGAAGAAAGTCAAAGAAAGTAAACAAAAATTGTTGCCAGTTATCTGTAAAACGACTGAGTCTGTGCGTTGAGAAGGAAAGGTTTTTGTAATTATTTTGAATGTTGATCGAAATAATTGGCTTCGTAGGAATTTATTGGTTCTATCTTATGCACAAAATCCCACACAAAAATCAGTTCATTATCGCACAAAAATCAGAACAGTAATCTTAGAATTTAAGCGATGTTATGCAATTCTTTTGAAATTTTAAATAAAAAGTAAGGATTATCCAAAGGCTAAGAATATAACTTTTTTGTACGAAAGGTGAAAAAAAAGTAAGAAGCTCCAGTTTGTTGTCATTACTCGCAAAAGAAACAATTAAGCACAAATAAGAATAATATATTCCTTTTATATAAACAAGTTTATCGAGATACATGAAGCTCCTCGGTAACTTAAAAATGTTTGTAGTCATAATATTTTGTCTTTGATATCAGCTTATTGTTTGCGTTTTACTACCTAATATTCTAAAAAATCAAAGCATTTCCTCTTTTTCACTAATGAAAGCATTTTATTACTGTTGGAAAAAATATAATTTCAAATTTCTTATGTGTATTTAAAGAATTTTATTTTAGGAACACGTAGGTAAATTGATAAATTATCAATATTTCATTTACAAGTAACATAAGTAACAAAGTAATAAGATGGACCTCGTAATTTAAGTGACGATCAAGTAACGAGAACGATAGCCGAGCTAGAGAGCCCACTTCTAATTTCCACACCACGGCAAAGTAAGGATTTGATTTAATTACACGATGGAACCCCTAATCGTGACCATTTTTCAATAAAAACATGTGGAGACTACAATGTGGCACTATTTAACAAGTGCCAACATTTATAGCTTTAGGATATTCACATTTTATAGCATAATTCAAAACACCTACCTGCTATTCATCTCATTTATTTGCCACAGTAAATGTTTTATCATAATTTTCAGCATATATAGGAAGAATTAGATCAAAGGAAAATAAGATTTTAATTTTTGAAAAATGCTTGTTAATAAAATTTAGACTTAATCTTAGGATTAATTGAGTATTATGAATTCTAATGTATCACAATATAATGGATTATAGAACAATAAAAAATGACAATAATACATTAAATCTATCATTTCTTTATGGAAGATATATAAGAAAATTCTTAACAGGATTTAAATTCTTGAGATTTTTCTGGCATGTTCTAAAAGAGAAAAACAATTATAAATTGAGTAACAATGAAGTTTCCAAAAAAACATAGTTATTTATGACGATATGTCTATTGTTATACAAATGCTGTGAATACTTAAAAGCTCTTATAAGTATTCACAGCATTTGTATGACAATGCTATTGTAACGTCGTGACCCCAGAATGCGTAGAATGAAGCGGTAGCGTGAAGGGATCACACAGCTTAAGAGAAGATAATTCTTTATTTTACAAATCTCTGGATTATATTATAGTTGGGCGTTTCCGTCTGGTTTTTATTTGCACAAACTGCAAACACATACAGCTACACAGCACAAGTCCAAATACATATAGTTGAAATACCACCAATGCTTAATATCCAATGCAGTTCGATTTTAGTTCTAAAATCGTAAGAGCAGGCAATCGACTCCAACTTCTAGCTGTAACTCTCGCTCGCTCCCCGCCAGGAATCCCCTTTCTCCTTTTCTTCTCCCTTTTTAAGACCTCGGGTAGATCTGTCTCACTCTCCCGTTTTGATTTATTTTCATTTTTGAATGAACCACTCAATCAAAGACAAAGTCCGATTTTGTCCCCTGCAACTTCATTCGCTCTTATCGGCCAATGTCACTTTTATCCACGTGCAAGCCGATGTCGACCATCACACATCTAAGCCCTAAATTCACATATATATCAATGATATGAGTGAACAATACCTCACAAAGAGGATTCAACTCTGCTGTACCTGTGTAACAGAGTCAAATGTTCATGAATGTGGCTGATCCAAGCCACCTGACTTTGCTCATTTATGGCTTTTAAGCTATAAACTTTTTATTGTGACATTGAATGGGAAGCTGGGAACTAAAACGGGGGTTCAAAGCAAGTCTTTGGCTGGGGTTATTTATAGCCTACGCTACACTATTTTAATGAATTTACTGAAAATCAACATATAAATAAATTTTACTTGAATAAAATCAATTAAATTTGATTTAGTTTATTGTCAGTACCTTTGTCTGCAATGAAATAAGTGTTTCATTTTTTTATGCAAAGCTTTATATTATCATCATAGTTTAGTGCTATTTCTCTCAATGCTCTTAACAATATTGAAGAGGAAATCTAGGTGAAAAGCAGCTTAAATAATTAGAAAATAACTTCTTTTTTTACAAAAAAAATAAATAAATAACTCGAATTTTCTTGAATTGAAATCATAAGTAATTACTACATTGGATTCTCCAAGAAAATATGTTTCCCTAAGAAAGAGAGATTCTTTGTATTTAGGAACTTTCTAGAAAAGCTTACATAATGTAGAATAATATAGAAGAAATATAGGAGAAAGCTTACAGAAATTATTTTTCTTGGACTTCCAACAATTTCCAATAATTAAAATTAAAGGTTTTATTCAATTTGTGAAAGCTTGAAATCCTGAATATATATGAATAGGCAGAAGGGTTATTTCTAACTCCATGAAACAAGCAAAATTCGAAAAATGTAAAATTGCAGTTTTAAAATACTTGAGTTATGTAGAAAGAATTTGCTTAAGCACAGATACCTGGACTTCAACTAATAATGAAATTTTTTTGGCTTTATCTGGAGCTTATCAATAAAAAGTTTGAGTCAAAATGCAATTGAGTTAAATTACAATGTTCTTTTATTCCAATTTCGGATTCAAGGGCAAATTTAGTTTCATATATAAAAAAGAAAGTTTTCCAGAAATTCAATTTGTTAAACAAAATCTTAGCAGTTATAAACGATAGAGCAAAAAAATAAAGAAAGAAAGAAAGATTTTTTTTTTTTTGCTCCTTCACTTAATCTAATTCAGTGGTATTCAACTTTTGAAGGAACCCATTGATCAGAGAGCAGAAAAAATAGGACATCATAGCTTTATCCTACTCAAATTTACTAAATTATTATTGCATTTTTATTTTATCACAATACAAACATCTTAATAAGGCAATGAATGGAAAATTAGATAATGGAGGGATTTTTTTTTAAAATATTTTCTATGAATAATAAACAAAAGCAACAATATTTTAAATTACAACAAATTGAATGAAAGTACAAAGAGAAAGATTTTTGGCATACATAGATTAAAAAAATGACATTAGATGTTTCTCAGCTCTTTTGGCAATTTCAGGATATTCTTTTCTAATATCAATCCAAAAATACATAATATCAATTTGAATAAATTTTAGTTTCAACTGAGTGTCGGTTGATATATATCAATTTTAGATGCATCGACTGAGTCAAAGAACTGAGAATTCTATGAGACCTAATGTGTCTCGATTAATGTATTTGAAACACGTGATTTTTACAAAATTTCAGGTTTTATTTTATCCATAACATATTTATTTATATTTATTTTTACTAGCAAACTGCATTTAATAATTCGATCTTTTCCAAAAATTAAAATTTTACTAAAATTTTGGCGCTTTATTAAGCAAACAGTGATCACTTGTGAAACCCCTGTCAAAGATCTAGAGAACCCAGGTTAAAGACCTCTGATCTAATTGATTTGGATGCTTTAAAACTAGTCAAGAATTTAATAGATAAAATAAAAAAGGAAGTTAAGTAAATTTAAAAAGAAAGGGGTGTGTTTTTTTTAAAAGAAAAGCACCTCAAGAAGCAAAAAGTTATTAATAACTCAAAATAATGCGGGATTAATACCTAAGGAACTAATACGAGATGAAATAACTAGGTAGAACTTAACCTATTACATGATGGAGACAGGATTACAGGATTATTTCTAGATGCTTTAAAAAGCACGATAGAGTTAATTTTGATAAGGATATTCCACTTTTATCCCAAGAGGAATGGACTATATGTAAGTTGACTGTTCTCAAGCCATTCAAAGAAGTTATTAAATTAATTAGAACAGAAAAAAAATATGTGACACAAGAATCATACTCCTATTTTAACAAAATGTCTTATTAATATTTGAGAAAAAATTAAAAGCAAAATCTTTAACTCAATTGTTCTGAATGTTGTTAATCAATTGCTTAAGGGACTGTACATTCTATTTATTGGGCAACGTACAATAGCCTTAGCAAACTTTTTGTGTGTGTGAATCCTCTCTCTCTCTCTGTATATATATATATATATATATATATATATATATATATATATATATATATATTGTGACATTAGGCTATTCGCGGTTTCTCTTCACTAACCTTAGGGACTTTTAATTGAGATTGATTGTTTTTGCTAAACAACCTTTGCCCAACAAAAAATGAAACGTGAATACGTAAAGTTATTATGTAAAGCAGTTAGAAATGAAGTGAAGTTGGTGAGTTAGGAAATATATAAACTCCGACTGAGAGAGAGGCTGAAGGAGTAGAGAGGCTGAAAAAGAGAGTCTGTAGGAGAAGTGAAGCTGAAGCTATAGATACGCTGATTGAATTAAGGCCCCCATCGACACGCCACCACGAATTTCCCTACCTAATGTTAATCCTATGGAGTTACGTACTTAAAGTCTCACATCTAGAATATTTATTTTAACTGCAAGGAATAAAGTGCATTTTAAAGAGCATTAAAAAATGAAGGTTTCTGTGGAGTTACTTTTTTTTTTCTGATTTTTGCAAGTATTTTTAAATTTTTATTAAAGATCTAAAAACTTGCATCCGGCACACTTAATTGATCATAAAAATACTTTGAATAATCGGAAAAAAAAAGTAATTCCACAGAAACCTTCCTTTTTTTATGCTCTTTCAAATGCATATTTTTTTAAAAAATTTAATTTATTTCCCTGCATGTAATTTGTTGAGTCAGCAAAGTAAACAAGGAAAGAGGGGAAAGCAAAATTAAAAGTCCCGCCTTAGTGCGCAAGGATACATGATAAAGACAGGTCGTCAAAAGATTTATGATCCTTTCCGGTGAAGTCGGCCGATGTCTAGGAATCTGAGAATTCCTCTTTTGAAGCTTTATTTACAGTTGCGTATTATCTGTTGAAAGTTTGTCTAGCTTACTATACAGATATCTACGTGGTATTTCACAGTGTTTAAAAAGTAAGCTTCATACACGATTTCTTAAAAAAAGAAGTAATCCTTCATTTTTTATGCTATTTTTACTGAGTATTTTAAAAAAATACACTATCCAAATTACTTTATTATTAAAATGAACAATATGTATTTTAGATACGTTTTGAATATATCAGTGGAGATATTGTAAATCTGTTGTGCAACATTCTTTGTTTGTACCTCCAGAATTGAAATTCACTTGTTTTGCTCCCAGTATTTAGTTATTTGTGCATTAGAACATTTGCTATTATAAAACTTGTGTTGCAGAAATTTATTACAATTATTAAATAATATGAATAACCGTCAAAGCAACAAGAAAAGATTATATTCTTCAGCATACCGAAGAAAGAATAAAGGACAGAAATTCTCCGAATGGAAAGAAAAGTAAGTAACTCTTTTCTAAAATTTTATTCTGTTTTCTTAGAAATTTTATTATGGCCGTGGTATTCTAGTGGTCGTGGTCGTGGACCTACGGTTGGCGGCTATCGTCGAGACGTAGATTCGAGCCTTGCTGCCACAAAGACCCGCCGTGCCTCGTAATTTTGAACCTCGGTCAAAATTACGAGGTCCGTCGCCAATAGCCCTCGTTTTGCTTCTATGTGACGTTGATAAAAACTTTACCAAAACCAAACCCCCAGTGCAGCCGGAGCAGATGCATGTTAAATCTGTCGAGGCTGGAAGTCCTTCCAGGGCGTGGTGTGGAAGTTAGGAGAGAGAGGTGCCAGCTCAGGTGTTGTCCTCGTCACTTGACCGTAGCTCAAAATTACGAGGTTCGTGCCAATAGCCCTCGTGCTGCTTCAAGTGTGACGTCAATAAAACCAAACCGAACTAGAAATTTTATTATGATGAGGGAATTTCGTTTGCCTCTTATATCATGTTATTCCTTCACTTTCACGAGGCAAGTAGACCACAGTTTCCGAGAGGTCATAATTGTAAGCTCAAGGCCAACGTGATTCCGTTTTGCCGTGGGTTCGAGTCCTGATTTCTCTATGGATACATAGTAGAAAGGAGCTGATATATGTTAAATGTGTCGAGATCCCGAGTCCTCCCCATGGTGTAGTGTGGAAGTTTTGAGAAGGAGGTGTATCACTGTTTATATTATATTTAAACCCCAAAAGTAACTATTTTATTTCAATTGACACAACTGTATATACTTATTCAAGAGATTACCCACAAAACATTTTAACTATATTTAAGTAGAAAGATTGCGTTACCATTTATTACTATTTTTTCAAAACGCCTTTGTAATAATCAGATTAAAATATATCGAATTTTTATGATTAAATGAAGAATATAGGGAAAAAAATTATTCTGGTTCTCAGATATGTGAACAATTTTACATGAATAATACATTTTGCAAGAACTGAAACATTATCTTACTGCATTGAAACAGCGTATGGAGTAGCCGAATGGTTATGCTCGCTATTTTGTGGCTAGTGATGTTTGAGTCGAGCCGAGAGTTCGAGTCCTATTTTCCTAGAACTGCCAACATGTTTTAAATTTAAAAACAATAAATAGCTCTCATGTTTCTTCCAATTACGATGCTAATAAATAGTCAATCCTTACAAATTTTGTTTTCAGAATTCGACCTCGAATTAGCTTCCCCCATTTCTTTAGTCTAATAACTAATGCAGAATGAAAATTATTAAATAGATAGTATATGAATAAAGCTGTACTAATAAATGTTATTCACTCAATGGGCTATAGTTTTCCATACCCTATAAATGTCGTACCTTTCCACTTTTCAAAAATCAACTTGTTTTTGCGTATGTATTTTATGTCTGCTTACGACAGTAACGAACTTAATTTTCAAAAATACGTCATAATAAATTTCTCCTGGATTTTTTATTGGATTGAAATAAAATATATACAATACATATTTGATACCTGCTTTCACCAGTACTGAACTCAATTTTCAAAAATATATCATCATCAATTTTCACCAATTTTTTTTATTGGATTGATGGGAAACAAGTATAAAAATTAAATATTTTATTTACTTATCTATTTATGTATTAACTAAAAAATCATATGTAAATTGGAATTAAGGTATGACTGAAAATAAATAACATTATTCAGAATCTTAAAAGGAAAAAAAAGGCTGCCTCTCAGCCTTTGTGTGTGTGTGGGGGGGGAATGCAAAGTCTTGATTGAGATAAAATTATAATTCAAAGTTGATTTAATTATTTTTTGAATATAAATGTAGATATATGATGTATTTTTTGAATATAAAAGTTTATATG
>BMAW01103443.1:0-13128 GCA_019974015.1 Nephila pilipes
ACATGCTTAAAGCGATTACATACGCATTACAATTATCTCATCACTAACAGACTCTTGCTACTTATCGTTAGGATAACACACTGAGCTTTATATTTTAACTCCCCCCCCCTTTTTTTTTTTCAAAATCGAGATTATCCAAGAGATGAATTTTCTTTTCTGAATTGAAATTTAAGGCAACTACGTTTCTAATTTATAACATATGAAACCACAGGTGATGATTGAAATATAATATTTGAGAAAGTATAATTTTTAACATTGTCAACATTATTTTTTTAATAACATTGAATGATGTAACCTGATTTGCTTGAATTAGATGAATGATTTCACTGTTAAATTCAATCGATAAAATTAATGAAGTGGCAACAGTGTAATGCTCTTAAATTTTTTTGAGGAGATTAAAATCAGAAGCGTAATACCTAACATTTTGGAGTAATGTTTAAATATTTCATTCTAGACATTTGAAATATATGGGGGAATTTTTTTTTGACTTAACAACTATACAAAGATATTTTAGCGAAAGAATTTTATTTGAATTCAGGAAAAGTTCACAATCATGAAATCACATTAATTACAAATAATTTAGATCCTTTTCATATTTTCTTAATTTTGTATAAATTTTGTTTTTTCATAAAATGTTACTTCTGTTCCGAACATCTAAATATTTTGCTAAAAGTTATTGTACGTACTATCCATTTGAAAGAGATGTGGTGAAATGAAATTTTTATTTATTTGAATTATTGTATTTATTCAACTAATTCAATTACTTGTAGAAATATTTACTCATAAAAACTTTTAAGACACAAACGGTTATGACAGAATAACTTCAAATATTGTTAAATTATACTTCTACACTTGAAAGTTATTGTTTTTTAAATATTTAATATTCGAATATATTCTCCCAGTTATGAATGTAAAAGTTTCATCTGTGACATCAGATTTCTTAAATAAAAAGAATAATAACCTTTTAAAATTTTAGACTATCCACCTTATGTTTTATTAAATATCGTATTGTATTATGTAGTTGTAATAAAATAAGTAAAAATCACAAATATTTACTTACTTTCCAAGTAATCCGTGTTCAAATCAATCGTGAATGTAAAAAAAATTCACATCTGAAAATCATTTGTGTTGGTGTTGAAAATTATTTTCATACATGGGAATATTTGTGTATGACGCTGAGAATATTTTATAGAATAACATTTTGGTACTAAAAAGTAAGAAATTAAACACACAGAATAAAATATTGACAAAAATAACTTTTATCCCAGATTATTCTTTAATGAATTGAAGTAAATTTCAGATGCTTTATGACAGGAATTTCTGAATATATTTTTTTAAAGAACATGGTTTTAATTTAAACACAAATTTAATATGTATTTTGTAACCAAATTTTCACAGTCAAATCAGACATCCTTCCTGTTATATCCCAAATACGGTTCATCATGTTATAAGTTTTGTGTGTTTCATCACTATTATCTCATATTTTTTAAGTTATCTGTTTTAAACTCATATGACCTGTGGTGAGGAGCCACTACTTGTTTATGCTGTACTTCAAAATTTAATTTTTATATAATTAAGGTTTTAACATAGACATTTCATATCTTGGGTTTTTTTTTATTATGTGGCCCAAAAATGTTACAAAAATTTAAATAAATATTTGGTGCAGTATATTCAGATTTTATTCTATGCATGAACTTCAACTTTCATTCAAACAGAATAAATAAAACAATTTCTTTTGTATTCGATACATGACACAAACGCTATAGTTATATATAATTCATTAAATAGTAAAAACGCTTATAAATAATGTTCACCATAGAATAAGGCCGAGTATATTATCTAGCCCTTTTATTTGTTTATATTTGTATGTTTATTTACACAATTTAACCACTTTATTCATGCACTTCTTAAAGTTAATATTTTAAAAAAAATATGCTTGTGCCGAGATGAATTACAAAGTAAAACCAAGGTTCTAGTGTCGGCTGGAAGAAATAAGAATCACATTTGCACGACAAGGCAACGTAACAGATTGTTAAGCTGTATTCAAGATTTATAGAATGTAAAATTTTCTATTTCCTCAAAATTCTGTTTTTTACGCTCGACTGTATCATTTCTATTCAAACATAATTTTAAAAATTAACATTTTATACGTATTTTTAAAAACTAGATTATCACTAATATAAGTTTTGGTATGTGTCTTGTTATTCACAATAGTCAGAATTTTTCTGCACTTCATTTTATATTAAATCATATAAGTAAAAATTGTATTTGATTAATATATATATTACTTTGAGAAAAAGAAACAATTAATGCTAGCTATTATTAAATTTGAAATTGTATATAGAATTTACATATTCACATATGTTTTTCTTAAATACTGTAGATTCCTTTTTGAAACATTATAATCAACATCTGATTAAATTACTAATTTTGTTTGCAAAACACACTTCAAAAAAACTTTAATTCAAAGAACAAAATTGCGCCTCTTTAAATCTTAAATCATTATATAACTGTTACAGCTTAATTATGTATCTTAATTGGAAGAGAAAATAGTTTAATCCAATGTTGCTTTATTTTTTAAACAGAGCCTGATAAATATAAAGTGTTTATGTATAAAAGATACTATAATTCAGAAGAGCTTAGTTACACTTTAACTATTCACATTTATTTTTCAGAGGATTTAAAATAATTACAATACTAGAATAAATATTGATTTAATCATACGTAAACTCAAACTATGATTTAATCATACGTAACAATATTCATACATGAAATAATTTGAAATACAAAATAAGCTTAATCAAAAGAAAAATCTGAAATGACCGTTAAAAGCTCAAAAATGCACCTGTTTAAAGCAAAAAATAATTTAAAGCATAAATCGGAAGTATACAAACAGGCACCTGAAGCAAGTTTAAATAGGCTTACCAAGCGACATTTTAACAACACAATTAAACGAGAATGAGACTATAGATATATAAAAATATACTCAAATTATTTCCTACCGAATGTAAATAATTAAATAATGTAAGAAATAGGATAATATTAATTATATTAATAAAATGGATGTACAAGATGTAAACAACTAGCTCTTAGAGAAATCCGATGTTAACTCCACCCACACCTGTTTTTTTTTTTTTTAGACATTGCGTGATTTTGACGTGGCGCCAGTTGTTTGTGAATTTAGTCCATTATTCAGTGCGTGATTTTTCCACGTGGTTGATATGGATTTTTAAGAAAAAAGTTAAAATTGTGAAAGCTAGAAGATAGTCTTCAAACTTCGAAATCAAGTGCTAAGTTTTCATTATAACATAAGTTTATTGGTAAAATTATTAATTTTTCACTATATATGATTTACGATCAAGTTAATGATATGGTGAATGTGATAATTGCTTACCTTATTTGGGCAGATTATTTAAAAATATAGTGTTATAAGTTTTACGCAATTTACTTAGATACCTAATAAATCATACTATTTGATTCATTCAAGTCAAAAATGAACTCAATTTTTAGCAATGTGTGCAAGCACTAAAAACACCAAAACATTATGGCAGCGGCTGTTGCAGTAGAACATATTATAGGACATAACAAAATTGAAAAAGTTTATGTGTATCGTGAGCATATCTAAATACTAAAATCACATAACTTAAAATTCTGCTTTTAAAGGTGACTAATTAGTAACCGTAATTTTTCCATGAAATATATATTTGCCCCAAAAGCACTTTTTATAAACAAATATTAAAGGCAATGTTTTTCATTTGGGAATAATTTTAGTTTTATTTTTATATTCAATTTTAGAATAGCTTGTATGTCTTTAAATAGGAAAGATTACAAAGTACTTTTGTGGGCAATTAACCTTTCTAAGAGAGTAATTTCTTGTAAATTTTATAATATTGTTTTTAGATCAGAAATTACGAAATGAGTAGAATTAATTTACAAAATGAAACACGATAATCACTTTCAAGACTTTTTGTTATTCTATATTCCAAAATTTCTCTGTAATATGCGACAGTATGTATAAAAATTAAATGTACTTGAAAACTAATGCATAACGGATACTTTGTCTTAATTATGAACTTATCCTCTTTGTTAAAATTAGATTTATTCGTATGTTATTGTATAATACGTAATACAGAAAAGCTATGCTTTCATATGACCATACTGCTTTGCTTTAATTGAAATTACCTGTGATATTTCTAAAAATAATTCTTTTTAAATTGATATTATTTTATTATCAAAAGAAAACAAACTCTGCCTCAGTAAATTTTAATTCACTAACACCAATAAAACATGGCACGTGTTTAGTAAGAAAATTTTTAGAATTCCTTGTATAACAAATTTTTTATGTTCTAATTGTGTCCAAGTTCGTAATTTAATGCAGCAAAAACTGTTATGTAGAATGGATGGTTTCACAGACCAAGCAGAATTCTTACATGTAATAGTTTATACTATAATGTTACAGTATATTCTAAAAATACAGTCGTATTAATTGGTTGCGTAGATGACTTGCCTCTCATTCGAAAAATTAAAGATTTGTCTACATAATATCAATGTATATTTAACATATTTACTTGAAACAGCACTGTTTGAAAAGCAATTTTCACTCATATTTAGTAACTTCACGAGATGTGTTGTTGATTTGAAAGAAGTAAAAAAAATCTGTTAAATTATATACATTTACATTTTAGAACTTCCTATATTTTAAATGATACCTCATTGTACATTACATAAAAACGTAACCTATGTTGTACGAATGGGTGTGTGTGTGGAGTAGGTATATAGTATGGCTTATATAGCAGTGTTTATTAGTGATTTTTAAAACGACATGCCTTTATCTGTAAAAGTTAAACTTACACTTTTTTTAATATTATTGTTTACACTTTTTTTTTTAAATATTCTTGTTTGTTTTATATTTTTCATATGTCTGATATATATGTTTGTGATATTCAGAATAAATGTTTCAAAAATATGATTGGGTTTGTTTTATATTTTCTGTTTACAATGAATCATTAATTATAGGTATTAGCTTTGTTATGACGTTAATTCAGAAGGAAATGTATGTTAGATAAAAAAAAGAGGACATTAAAAAATGCTGTACACTAAGTTTTTACTATGGAAAATCTAATATTCGTCACAATGTTTCCAAGATATTTGCAGTAACTTATAATTAAAAGACTGAACTTTAGATAAAATTCAATTTTCTGCATGTACAGGATTTTAACAAAACTATATATTGCTTCTAGAAACATAAATATAATATTTAATCAACCATATTGATCTGGAATTAATAGCATAAATTTTTTACCCATTTGTTTTGAAAAGAATTTATCTCTTCAATCGAATCTATTTTCGTTATTTTTAAAGATTTATTAAAAACTCGAATTGATTGAAATTTGAAGTATAAGTTCAAAATACAGTTTATGATAACATAACAGTTGAATTTTTGTTTCTAAAAGTAACAGTTCTGTCACACACAGTAAATGCAAGAATTATGATTCGAAGTTTTGTGGTAAGAATTTAATAAAGTGTATAGTTTTTAAAAATAATATGTAAGATGAAGGAAATGAAATTTATAACTAAAGGAGCACTTATTTATGTCCCTTAAAATTTAAGTTGACATATATGTTTCTGTTTAAAATTCGTATTCGGTACAACAACAGTATCGAAAAGGAATGCAATGTATACTAATTTTATTGTTTCATACTCACGTTCGATAAAAAGCATTGAAAATGAATACAATACATACTTTGTTTATTGTTTCATACACATATTTGATGCAGTAAAAGCTTCAAAAATGTATACATTACATACTCATTTTGTTGTTTCATTCTTGTATTCGATACAGTAAAAGATTCGAAAACCATAAACTCATTTTTCTATTCCACATTCATATTTGATATACAAATATCTTCAAAAATGAGTACGCGAAGTTTCCATTTTGAGTACGTACCTCTTACTAAAAATGAGTACATGTGAGTCTTAAATTTGAATACGTTGGGATCGGAGCTATTTTGAGTATGTGAAGTATTTAAAAGTGAGTACTTTGTACTCGATTTTGAATACACGTTTTTCGCAGTGTATACTATGTTTCAAAGTAGTTAATAAAAATAATACTCATTTACTTATATATATATATATATATATATGTGTGTGTGTGTGTGTGTGTGTTCTAAGTCAGTGGTTGGCAAAACGTGGCTCTTTGACTCTTTTGTTGCGGCTCTTCTATGAAATGCTTAGTGCAGGCACGGAATATTATTTATTAACTTGTCTTGTAAGAGAAAAATAAACATTTTTGAAACGCCAGCCTACAGAGAAGGGGTCCCTTTTTTAGAAAGCAACAGTAGCACGGGTTGTCACTCGCAAACATGTGTATCATTATCTTACTCTAATTGCTGCAATCAGAAATGTATTTTAACTACTTGTAGATAAATTACTTTTTGGTGGACAGCAAATCGACAAACAAACCAGCATAGGTACAAAATGTTTTTTTTCTTTTAAATTTATTGTTTAAACATTATTAGGTCGTTCGAGCGACAATGACGGGGGGGGGGAATAAATATTATCTTTTTTATATATGCATGATAACAAGTTTCATTTAATACAACATGAGTTAAACTGAGAAATCTTTAACAAAGGCAAACTCGAGAGTGTACTTTCAATCCTAATTATTTCCATAAAAATGTCTTTACTAAAGCAAAGCTTAAGTCTAAAAAAAATGGCTTCTTGAAAAAACTTGATTTTGTATTTTTTATATTTGGCTCTTTTGGATGACGAGTTTTCCAACTTGTGCACTGGATAATTAATATTGAAATATGCCCAGTAATGAATATAAAATTCTGTTTCTTTGTTATATTGTTTACATAGCCCTGAATAACAATTTGTTTAAATTTAGGACAATTTTCTGCCTTTCTTATAGTAATTTTGTTCTAATTTTCATCTCTTATTCTTATATGTATTTAGAGAAGAAGTTATTCCTCGAACACATCGAACGAAAACATACGGATGATGTCAAGCATCCGTTCAGTGAATCTCATGGTCTTGAGATCTTTACCTATGTACAACAATGGTCTTTGCACCGCAGCCAGCAATCAAAAGGAATGTTTCAGACTCATTTGGAGAGCTATTCCACAATCATTCATTCAGTGTGAAGAATTGGAATCAAGTATCGAATTAGAAAATTCCCTTCTGGCTCAAAATGGTGTACTGAGACCCAAGCGCTTCAATGAAAACACGGAGTTTTGCAAAATGTACAAAAACTGTGTCAGAAACTCGGCCTGGATAACCAAAGCGCCCAGATCCTTGAAGCATCTCAGTAGGTGTGCTATTCGAAAAAGTTTAAAGGAGTCTTGGAATCTCCCTCATGGAATATCCCAGTTAAGTCTTCCAAAGACTTTGGAACAATACTTGGATTTAGAGATCGAATGAAAGGGTGAAACATTTTTGTGTGCTTTATAGATCTGGTGGACTTATGATAAGCTATCAAGGCAAAATGCATAGCGTTTAATTTGTGTTGTATTTATTATTTTTTACTCATAAAATGTGCATTTATTATTATGAAATACTAATTTGCAGAAAAATGTATATTTTAATTGCTTTAAACTGTGCTCAGAATAGCACGATATAACTTTTGTTATCAACATTAATTCTTTTTTCAAACTTTTAAAAAAAAAAAAAAAAAAAAAAAAACATTTGTAAGTATCGCAGAATATTCACTGCGTTGCATAGTGTTTGATGAAAATTTTCATTTCTTCTCCGAAAGTTGCTCAGAGGTTCTATAATGAATGAAGGTGATGTAATATACCTGCAGTTGATGATGAAATTGTAATTAATGATTTCATTGAGTAGTTTATATTTTATAAGTATGATATTTTGATTTTCATAATTTATATTTGTGAATAAACTGTGTATTTTATATAAAAAAAATTTGTGAATTTATTTTTAATTGAAATTTGATAGCCCCTTAATAGAAGTTATTTTATTCATGACAAATCATTTCACCTCTTATTACTTTGAATTTTGTCACAACTAACTTTTTTATCTCTTGGTACAGTGTTTCGTAGCGCCATCTGTTGTGAAGACTGAACAACTTTGTTCCAAAGAAAACAATGAAACAGAAAAAAAATTATAACAAATAAAGTTGGAAACTTATTAAAAAAAAATACACCACATTATACAATAAAGCTTTATAATAAATGTGAGCAATTAAAAGGTTTCAAATATGCTAAAATGTTTTAATATTTTTCAAGCATTCATTTTCTATTCATCAACATGAATTATTTAACAACATTTACATAATAAACAAACCATTGATATTTTCCTCTATGGATCTAATAAATTAACCACCGAATGGAATAAACAAACTGCATCTTATTTATTTTATTGGCGTAACAAATAGAAAATGAATTACAAAATACAGTTACAGAGATCTATTCTATGACTTCTTTATGAGCAAACAAGAGGAGAGTGAAGAACACTTTCGAAGTTCATAATATTCTGATTCTTTGAAATTTATTAATGACGTAGTTTCAAGCAAAGGTCTTGCTTCTTAGGTTGAAGACTGATTCCTAATTCACCTTCTAAATCCAATTCTTTTCCTGATGGCACCGAAATTTCGAATTTTTGTAAAATGGCAACTAAATACAGAAACACTTCGATTTCTGCTAACGATTTTCCTGGACACGCTCTTTTGCCTGTAAGTAAAAGGATGACACTATGAGTTTAACTCTTTGAGATTCTTTTTGTATCATTTAGAAAAATAAATTCATTCCGTTCTACTGATTCTAGCCTTTCAGATGAATCAATGTTCATTTCCTAAAATTGTTTATGCAGATGAACTAAGTGCGATTTTGTAAAAACGAGACAAATTATAAAAAAGTTAATTATGTTGAATATCGTTCATAGTTCGGGCAAAAAACCAGCTGTCTAAAAAACAGGTTTTTGTTCGTTTCCGCTTAGTCGGAATTCTTTTTTTCTCATTCTTGTAACGAAGTCACCTTTCGAACTTTGCGATTAGGGAACTTGCGGGTTCTGGTTTCATAAAACATTCATTCTTTGCGCCTTCGCTTCCTTTCTGTGTGCATTTACGTAAGCGAACACCATTTGATTTACTTCTTTTTCGTATTTCAAATTTCTATAACTTTAAGGCAGGGCGAGGTTAATAAACAATCACATCACATCACACTCTTACTCTAAATATAAGTTTGCTATTGCAAATTAGAACTACTTAACATATTTATTCCACGATATATAAAATGGAATGAAAAAAATATTAACGTCTGTTCTTATCAGAGAGACTTGAAGTCATCTGGAAAAAAGATTAATTTGAATCTCATAAAAGAAAGCCATGGTAAAAACACGAGGTAAAACTATCACACGAGTTAATGAATCTTCAGTTAACTAAGTCTGAATATAATATACACTAAACATATTAAATTCTTGCTGCAAACAATCTGAAAAATCAAATAAATTATTATCTAAAAATAAATTGTAAATATTTTTCACTTGCAGGAGATCTTCGAACCTTGCCGGTTTCATTGACATGCGATAGCTGTAGAAATGAAGTAAATTTAATTATTTCGTTTTTAATGCTGAAATCCGTTATGCCTTTCGAAACTTCTTTCCTGAGAAATGGACTTATTAATAACAATTTGTTTTTTCGTCTTTTTTTTTTTAGGTAAAATATCGCAGTTAAAAACATTAAATCATATTGTACGTCTATTTTCTTTTGAGCATGAAGTACATAATTTCGGATATTCCTTCTTTACCCCCCCCCCCTACGAAATAAAACTGGATTTTAAACTTTACACGTGTTTGGCGATATTGTTTCTCATTTAGTGTTTCGAAAGAAAAATATTAAATTTTATACTTTAAAAAAAGAATGCATAAAAATGTACAGTTATTTTACTCAAGGAGTTCATAGTTTTTTAAAGTATGGAAAATATGATCACTTCTTTCTTATATTTTACTGATTATCAAAAATAAAAAAATACAGAAATATGTTTTTATATGATGAAGATGAAGTTTTTTACAATGAAAAATTAAATTACAAATTTTAATTTTTAACTTCTAGTTTTTGAAGAATAAATCAGCGAATAAAGCAAAGAAATTGTTTAAGAGTAAAACATGCCAGGGATATATAACTCTATACCAGACTCAGAAGAACAATATATAAAATAAATGCTTAGTCAAAAAATAACGATTTTAAATGAAACTTGATGAAATATATAAGCAAAGAGAACATATTTAAATGGGATCATATCAATGTCTTTATATACAAAGAAGCAAAAATAAGAAATTAACTACAAAGCATATGTACATACAACCTTTTATCAGTTGCAAAATTTTGACGAAATTATTTCAATGTTCTCTAATTTTCTTGTGGTTTTTTCTTTAATGTTTATAAAATCCTACGCCAAATAATATAAAAGCATCCCATTTTCTTAAAATTTAACAGCTTTTTAAAGATATAAAATTATCCACCAACCCTTTGGTTTACACTACTGACTGGCAGCCAGCCGCACATTTCAAGTCTATTATTACATAACCGTCTGTGAGATGGAAGGAGGAGATGCAACTTCCTGATGTTTCATTCATTTCATCAACAGATGGCGACATGTCTTAGAGCATTGAAAAGGTATGAAATAGAACCTTTGAATGGTATATAACACATTCGATTTATATATCAACAGATCGCGAGTTAAAAGAGATTGGTTTTGGTGATTTCTCCACGTACGCAGTAGTAAAAATGGAACACTGTAAGTAATGATGAGGAATTTAGAATTTTTGCCATAATTTTCTTAAAATTAAACATTAAATATATAGGGTCGAGTATGGAGGAATTTTAGTAACCCATTGGGTAACTTGCCTCTAATGTTTGATTTTCCTCCGAGCATGAAAGCTAGGCAGAAATGTTTTAGTACAGGCATTAAAATATCAGTAACCTTTTTAAATGAGAATCATTATGTACTTAAATAAAATACACTATTATATACAAACTGTTATGCTTTTATTCTACATCAATAATAGCTCCATAATTTTTTTTTTTATCAAAAACTGAATAATTTGTGTGTGTGTATGAGATAAAGTTTGAAACATGGTATGCATAGTCTGACATTGCAATCTTTATAATACCTTGTTTCGCTTTTACTTGTTTTTCCGTTTATATTCTTTTTAAATGAACACACTTTACATTCTTTGTCAGGTTTTTTTTAGCTTGTAGGTTGTAGTAATTAAAAAAAAAATTAATAAGCATCTTGATGGAGCATTAAAATTTGGGATTTTCGATGCTTTTTATCTCAAAAGAGTAGACCGTGAGAGAAATGGGTCTGACAAAATTTATTCGAATTGACTGCTCGCACGAAAGACGTCCAAGCCAATTAAGGGATATACAAGAAGAAAACAAGAATGCATATACACATAGGAAAAATGACCTATTCCGATCAGTTGGAGAAAAGTGGGATTTTTTTTTAAGTGGCTGAAATGTTAAACATTTTTGTTGGTTTATTTTAGATTACTGATGTTAACATAAGTGGTTTTTATTTTTACTTCATTTAATAAGATATGTTCTAACTATATATACCTCTCATGGACTTGACTTATGTTGGTAAGTCTGAGTAAGTACCCCAGATATACAAAAGCTCATTGCTTCTTATTTTTTTGGTAAACTCGAACGACAGATACCTTAGTGTGATCTTATGATTTCTCCAATTTTTTCGGACCCTTTTCTGTCATTACTTTACTCACTATTTTTTCTTTTTTGTATTTTGTACTTAGTCTCGATTATAATAATAAAATAATGCAAGGGCTGATCAGATGAAAAGGCACGAAACGTCGTAATAACGTAACCGTTAACATATTCGCCTAAGCCGCTATGGGAGAACGTAGCGAGATATCTAGGGATTGGAATGGAGTCTCCAGCGTGGATCGGAACATGCAAGGGCGGCCGCATGTGCAAGAGAGAGCAGATTCTCTTATAAAGAGTGCTGTCAAACTGACGCGGCAGTTCGTGAGAGGACATGATGACGCTCACATTGCAAAATTCGACGACTTAGGATCAGTGAGGCATTATCTGATTTCTGACAGCGGAATATGCTAATCTGGCCGCTATTCATCACCGGATGATGATCGTATACGGGAAAAATTGAGAGCCCAAAAAGTCAGTGAGAAAATGGAGTGCCCGTTTTCGTGCAGGCCGTGAGAGTTTGGTTGATGACCCGAGACCAGGCCAGGCAAGCACAGTCATCATGGCTGATCTTATCAACAAGGTGTACGACCTAGTGAGAAGTGATCGATGTGTCGCATTGCGAATGTTGGCAGTGAAAGTGAATGTCAGCGTTGGAACAGTATGGACAATTGTTTATAACAGGTTACGCTATCGGAAGGTTTGTGGGAAGGGATTCGGTAGCAACTCACCAACCAGCAAAAGCAGATAAGCTTGGGGTAGCACTTGAACATCTGTTTCGGTATCATAATGACCTCACTTTCCTGGAATGGATCGTCACAGTTGATGAGAGCTTTTGTCATCACAACGAGCAAGAGACAAAGCGAGATATCATGCAGAGGAAGTATGCTTCGTCACCTCCCCCAAAACAATTTAAAGTCTTGGCTTCAGCAGAGAAGGTGTTACTCACCGTCTTTTTCAATGTCCGAGTTCCTCTACTTGTTGAATTCCACGAGCACAGAAGAACCATTAACTTCGATGTGTTCTGTGAGGCACTCTGAAACCACTCAGGTCCATCAAGAACAAAATACCGGGGCTACTCATGAAGTGTGGTTCTGCTCCATGATAATGCTCATCCACACATCTCCAGGGTCCACACTTGGAACTGGCCAAGTTTAAGTGGGAGCAGCTTGACAAACCACCTTACAACCCGGACATGCCACCCTGCGATTTCATTGTTTTGGTTCCCTGAAAAAAAACCCATCTAAAATGGAAGCGCTTCAACTCAGACGACGAACTCAAGGATGCTCTAAAGGACTGGGTCTCGTAACGGCCGCAGGAATTCTAGGAACAAGGGATCCTTCGGCACGTTAATCAATGGGATCACTGTGCTCAGGCCTATGTTGTATATTTTGTATTAAGTCCTCATTTATTCTCACAGTGTCGTTTTGTACCTTTTCATTTGAACACCC
>BMAW01103444.1:0-13323 GCA_019974015.1 Nephila pilipes
GGGGCAAGGGGTCACTCAAATACTTGCGCTCACATTTTTGTTGAATACTGAATCTGTATTCTGGCGTTCAACATTTGTTAATTGTTTATTCGACACCCAAGGGGCTATTGTTTTATTTGGATCACTTTTGGCGTACCAGATCATTTTTCAATTTTTTTTTATCTTTTGCTTCAATTTTAATTACATATAGCTTAAATATATTCAATTTAATAATTTATCGTTTACTTTAATTTTAATTACATGTAGCTTAAATATATTCAATTTAATAATTTATCTTTTCCTTTAGTTTTAATATCGGAAAAGTTTACTATTGTCCATTTCGCCAATTTTCATCGTTTACTTTGATTCTTATTTTTAATTGAGTAATTTAATAAAACATTTTTTTAAAAAAAAGTGCACCTTGGTGGCCAAATCTGTTCTTTGCAAAACTTTGCATAGAACTTTTTTTTTTATTTTTCAAAATATTTTTGTTGCAGTACTGCATTGTTGTTTCGATTTTTCACTCATTTTAAAAACGGAAATTTTTCAAGATACTTGAGTAAGTACGAATAAATCTGTTTCTCATTTTCAAAAAAATGAAAAATAGCATCCCACAACAATACGATTAGGCCAGTTTCGATTAAAACATGTGGCCGATTGATTTACGGCTGGTTAAAAAGGGGCTATGTACAAAGTTATTCACAAAGAACCCGTGTTAGAAATAAGGAACGGGAATGTGGTAAATCATTGCAGTATTGTCTATCGATCGTTTTCTGAGAAGTTCATGATTATGATAATGACACCCTTCGCATTGCAAAAAATCGTCACCAAAACTTTTCTGGACGTTGAGACCGTATTTGCCTTCTTTCGGGCAAGTTCACCGTGAACAACCCATTGTTTTGATTTATGGTGTATAATGATGAATCCAGGTCTCATCAATGTTGACAACTCGATGTAAAATGATGACCACATATCGATGTGGCAGTAAATAAGTTTTGATTAAGCGGGTATCTGCTGCCAAATCAAAACCAACATATGAATAAATGTCACATTTATTTTGGCGCCGTTGAACAGTGGATAAGCGCACAAAGTTAAGTCTTAGTAACGCTATATATCTGTTTTCAAAGATTGATACTTTTGTACCATTCTCATATGTATAAGTTTCTTTTCCTCATTTTTTTTTTAATCTGAATCTTATAATCTGAATCTGAATAAATGATTGCATAAAAGTTTTTCAGCTGTCATAAATTATTGACAAAAATTTGTAACTAGCAATGCTTATTAGTGTATGAAATGTGACCGGTTTATAGACTGAGTAGCTTCACCCACACACATAGTCATTATAACAGTTAAGAAGCTTTAGAGGTCTTTTGGGTCAAGTGTGTTGTTATAATATTAATTTAAGTCAAGTTTTGAAATAAATTGAGAAATCTATCATTCTTTTACCAGTCTAATCATTTGCTAATGTGACGTGAAAACGACGTGATTTAATTCTCAGAATACTAACGATCGACTCTGTTTTATACTAAGTAAGAGATATTTTATGTTTTCCTCTAATTATTAGTGAGTGCTTTTCTGTGTTTTGAGATAGTTCTCTGGTTTCACTAGTAAAGTTCTACTCTGAATAGATTCCATCTGGTTTAATTTTAGTTTTGATAGAACTGAGACCCATTCAATTCTGAAGAGTTGATTTTCTCTCTCATATATTTTCAGTTTAGGTTTACTTCGTGTTATCCATCGTCTGGAACTTATTGAAAGGAAACTTTCAACTTACATGTAAGGAAATTGGTCAAAATAAACTACCTAATTTTAACGTGACTAAAGCATCCTCTTTGCCAAAAATTATGTCCCCAAAATAGGACACTCGCGTATACTATTTTAGATATTAATAAATTACTCATATCTTCATTACATGCTATATATCAAGCATCAGGCTGATACTTAAAGGCCTTATATCAGGGGAGAGTGATGAAAAAATTCTATATATATATATTCTGATTTAAGGTTACAATTAACTAATGAAAACGTTTTTTTGTCCCGAACTTGGAAGTTCAAAAATCAGGGAGTTCGTAATCATATAGGATAGGTTTTTTGTACATGCTGAAATAATGTATATCTTTGAAAATACGATATATTTATTTTCAGTTGATATTTTGTTCAGTCAACGTTAATGGCGATGCAAGGCTTTGTATCGAAGTAGCGTTCTTAGGTGAGTCAGGCTTAACCACTTAAAAAAAAGATCAGCTCTAAATTGTTTCACTAGTTTATTCACGCGTTGAATAAACCACATCAACGAATATTAAAAATGTGGAGTGGTAAACTAACCGTGTCCTTAACCAAATATTACAAAAGGTATTTTACTTATCTGGGAAGCTTTAACTAAACGATACCACATAACTTAATTCGATTCACGCATGCTTCTAGTGATGAAATTCGAATCAAATATATACTCCCAATATATACTCCAATATATACTCGAATCAAATATATACTCCAAATCGCCTCACCGTTTTCCGAACCAATATAGTGTTTCTAAGAATATATCCAATTCCTCTATCTCCTCCAATTTCCCTCTTCATCTCCTTCTCTACACTTCATTTTATATGGTAATACAAATTTGAATATACCATGGTTCTTTCGCAAGCCGATGTTCTTATATCAAACATCGTTGTGTAAAGTAACCCGAGATGTCAATTAAAAGGAAATGCGCTAGAGAATCCGTTAGAAGATATTTTTTAAAATAGTAGAGAATGATATGTTTATATATCAATTAAGTCTGATCTTATTACTTATTATTTTGTTACGAAAAGGTTTGTTTTGGATAATTGCAAGTGTTTTTTTTTAAAAAGGCAAGTTACAAATATATATATAAAAAAAAAAAATGTTTCCCCAAGTTCCAGAAAATTAAATGTTTGGTTTTAACTTGAAATTTATATATATATATATATATATATATATATATATATATATATATATATTTGATTAAAGCGAAGTAAACTGGAAGTAAAATGAAATTCTTGTTTTAAGATATTACATAAAAAAAATTAATTTTATTATTTATATTTTACATTTTAATGAACGCTTACAAAAATATGAACTCATTCTTTTTTAAATGTACAATTTCTCTTTAATACAATTGTATTTTATGTCTCAGAAATTTTAAAGGCTTAAAAAGTAGATATGATTTTAATTTTAAATTCATTTGAATTCTAATTATACCAGATTTTAAAATGCAATTTTGTATTTAGTGAAAACGGAACAATTCAAAAACAGCCTTAGAAGTGCAAGTAATGATGCTTCGAGAATTTCCTGGAGAAAAATCGTTCTTTTCTGGTTATTTTATATTATTTTCTTCTAGTCATCTTCAGAAGTACTAAAAATGTTCGAAATTTTTTCTCACTCTTTTTTTGTTCTGAAAATGAATATCTTTTTGAAATTGCTTCGACACGATTTGACAATTTCCGTTTTATGATCTTTTTTTTTCTTTTCTTTTAATGTTTCCATCTCTGTTGCCATTATCATTCTTCATACTTTATGATTAAACAAGTATTGAAGTGCGTAGAAGAATTCTAATGAAGAATTATGAGGCTTTCCCGCATCGTTTAAGGATATAAAATTTGCTTTGTATGTGAGAATTGTTTCTTAAGTGCATTAATGTGACAATTCAATTTATTATACTCTTTCGAATTTTTATTGGAAAATACTTGAAATATTTCTTCAAGTCGCTTCATTCAATTTTCTTTTTCTGCTTAGTTTTATTCATAGAACTTCAGTTTTTCTGCAGTTGTAACATCTTTAATTTTAGCACTCGGATATAAACACAGATCGGAATATTAAATATATGTGCATGAATTATGGTCAATAGAGAAACTTTTATTATTTCATTTTAAGAATTGAAAATGCATCTATATCTTTGCTACGTGCCACATGTTTCAGAATATTTATGTTTTAAAAATTAGAATTTATTTCTTAATATATATTCAAATAAAAGATATTCTGCTTTGCCAAAAGTAATTTTTACTTGTTCCCATGTCCTTTATTATTATTTCCGCCAGATTATATTTTAGTTATTTATTAATTTCATCCATTGAGACAGAAAGTCGTTTCATATGTGCCATTTTTTTTTATTAGATGAACATTTCATTTTTATATGCATATTAAAGATAAGACATGTAAGAAAAATGGATATCGCTTCTAAAAATTATTCTCATACACTCAAAAATATTTGATTTTTTTTTAAAGGAGGATTATTTAATATGATAATTATAGGTTTTGTGGGAGATTTGACTCTGGATAATGCTATTCATTAAATTTGTCAGTGATGGTTTATAAAAAAGTTTCTTTTTTTTAATAGTAATAAAATGTATGAATTGTCTAAATTCTTTAAAATTTATAATTCCTTGCGCATGCTTTAAAATGATAAAAAAAATTTTTCTTCAATATTTCTGTCAAAAATCTTTCCTGGCATTTTTATTTTTGATTAAATAAGGAACAAAAACCCTTCAGTAATAATTTTCGTTCTCAGCTCCTTAGTAAAATATTTGCATTGTTTTATTTACATATTACTACCTAAATTAATCTTTCAACAGAAAAAAAAAATAATGATATATATATATATATATATATATATATATATGTGTGTGTGTGTGTGTGCGTGTGCGTGTCTGAAAGGAAAGTGTGTAAATTATTGAAAGCAAAAACAGTTTTTTTAAATCACAGAATATTATTGTTGTGATCTTGCAGATAAATATTTTTCGTTTTATTGAGATTAACTATGTCCGTGCTATAAATAAGAGTTTGTAATACTTTGCAGCATTTGTTTAAAAATGCTTGACAAAACATCCACATTTAAACACTGGTACAATTCAGTCAATTTTTTTTTAATTTTTGTGTATAAATAACTAATAATTTTTTAATTTTTATTTCAGTATAATTTTTTATGTTAAATGTAAATTGATGTCGTCTTCGGACTAATTTTATCTAAAGTGATATCAGCTGTAGAGCAAGGAAGAATGTAATTTTTAATGCTGAATATTTCCTCGTGTAATAATCATTTTACGAGTTGTACTACTGTTAAAAAGTCGATGTCATTTGTGATACACGCGTGTTAATTACAATTAGTTGGTTTACATCAAATTCTCGCATATATCTCCAAAAACCATTCGTGTTATTTTGGAAAATTAGGTTTGGACTTTAACTTTTGTAATTATTTCTTATTTCTGTAATATTAAATTAAAAAAAAATATGGTAGCAATAGATTCAAAGATTTTTAACTATTGTGTATATATATATAATTATTATTACGAAAAATTTTCTTGTGTGAGAGTGAAATCAAGGATAACTCTGTGGATAACTGCAAGTGACACTGTATTCGTAAATCTTCCGGATTACGCATTGGTAATAAAGCTTGTACTGTAGTAGCACAGACAGAAAATGTAGGACTCGTACAGATTAGTGAGACAGATATAGGATCAAGTACAGCACTTGTGCAGATCAGCAATATAAACACATACAAACAGTGCTTATAGTAACCTTCAGCTCACAAGCTTAATAGTTCTCATTGCGCACAAATTTCCACAATATTACTTGGCACTCGAAAGGCAAATTTACCAACTCTGCAGTTCCAATAGATTCAGTCCGAATCTCCAGCAGATTCACTCGGCCATGCTATCCTTGACAGACATACTCAGCTGCTTCCAATCGGTCTCCATAGCCGACTCCACAGATAGACTGATTTCCCTATCAGGCTCTCGGCGTATTTATATTTTTCCTGGTTATGCATAACGTCACATGGGAAAATTCATGAAAGGTCCGAATCGATATTTCGTTTAGATTCTGGCATATTCGGGATCTTTCTATTTGTCGCTAAAGTCGCCAAGTTTGTTGCCAATGCAAAAAGGTCATCATAATTTAAATTTCTCTTGCTGGCTGTTGACATCTGTGAAAATGTTTCTTTTCCTTCACAAGAGAACTCCTGTTGGGAAGAGTCATCTCATGTTCGCAACAATATGTGTGTTTGTGTGTGTTATAAAATTTCTAGGCTTATAACGAGTAAAAACAGTCAGACACAGATGAGGATAATAGAAAATGATGCTTTATTCGCAAATATTCAGGACGACACTTGGGTAGTAGAGCTTAGGCAGTAACAGCACAAACGGAAAATACTTATACAGATTAGTGCCGCAATAGAAATAAATGCTGTACTTTTGCAGATCAGCAACACAAACACATACACACAGCACTTGTAATAACATTCAACTTGCTATTTTGCACTACGGACAAATCCCCACAGTATTATTTTGCGTTTTAAGGGTAGACTTCAAAGACGGATTGTGTCTCAGACTCTTAGCGTATTTATATCTATTCCAGACAGGTATGACGTCACAGGGAAAATTCGGGGAAAGTCCATCACTTTCTTCCTAATCGAGTTTTCACCTAGGTTCCAGCACTTTCAGGAACTTCCGTTTTGTCGCCAAAATTTTTGCTGAGGTTAATGGGTCATTGCTTTAAATTTCCTTGGTTGACTAAGTCTTTGTTTTGGCATCTTTTCCTTTTAAGAGAACCCTTGCGTGAAAGCGTCACCTCATGATCTTAATTTTATTTCCATATGTGTGTGTATGTATGTGTGTCTTTTAATGACTTCTGGATTCTTAATTATTTTAGTAATTTATATCTATATCAAATAGTTTTTGATTTCTTTTGGCATAAATAAAATTTAAAAATAATATATGAATAAATAAATTAAATAAAACATGAAATATTATAATTTAGAGCTGCAAAAAATATTTAACGTTGTTCTATTAAATTTATGAATAAATTTTTTCATAAGATTAATTTTAATTTTCTAAGTAAATATAAAAGAAATAATCCCTATTAAAAATATCAACATTATATAAGCTTTTCAGTGTAATAAATATTTGTCATTCTTTTTAGTTAAAATAACTTAAATTTAAAAAGGAAGGTTATTTATTTGTGTAATACTTACAAAACGTTTATCAATGAGGGATATTAACATGTGATTACTGGTAATGTGAATGTAGCTGAGAATAAAAAAAATTAAGAGAGATTACAAATCATGGTTCTAATTACAGGCATAACTTTTCGAAAAATAATTTTTATTTTAAGAAACAAATTAGCTTTGATTTTGATAATTTTATTACTAAAGCAATTAACTATGGTCTTCCTTTTGAATATTTTGAAAAATTTAAAGACTTCATAAATTATGAGATTAAAAAGTTGGACTTAAGAAAATTATGCATATTAGTAATAATGAGAATATTTATTTGAATTTTTTTTTTATAATAAAAAGCTATTTTTAATCTCCAAAACGGATTTATTATTAGTTATGTAGACTAAGTACCTAATAATTATACTATCATATGCAAAACATTTTACATTCATGTAATGAATGAACGTTCTGAGAATAATAACTTCTGTATAGAGTAGTGAGTAATAGTCAGAATGAAATTTTTAATAGGATTATTGGATTTTTTCAGAAAAAAATGGTTTTTCTGTACATAACATTAAATTTCCTCCCAATTTTTTACACCAAAATTTCATAAAAATCATATTACATTTAGAACAATAATTAATGGTTCGAATATATATCTTATTCTAGCAGGTAAAAAATTGCAACATTTATGCAGAACATTATAGATAAGTGGGAAGAGCACTGCCATTAATATTAAAAAATAGTGCTGATATCGTGAAATATATTTATGATAAACAGATTTATGTTATGTGTAGCTATAATTCTGAAGATATTGTATTAACGTAGAGTGTCTCATTAAAGTTATATATATATACAGAGTAAAGGTGTACCGAAAGGTGGTCCCGCAAGTAATTTTTTAACAATATTTTTTATGAAAATAGTTTTTTTTTTTTTATTATTATAATAGTTTCAAGATGTTTTGATGTATTGATGTAATTTTGCTCAAAAATTATTAATAATAAGATTTTAAACCTTTCTTATTCTTGTACCCGGTATAATTAAATTGATTATAAATTAATATTGATATGAAGGAGGAATATATAGATTTTTTTTAAATAAAAAAATAGAAGATAGTGAAATTCCTTGTAATATATATGATAAAGAGGATTTTATTTTCCTTTCAAATACATAAATTACTCTTATAGCGAAGTTAATTGAGCCTGAATATTTTTAGGAACATAATTTCTAATATTTTACGTAATTTTATACTTTTGATTAAAGTACAGGATGTGTAAATTAATTTGGATATGCTTAAATTTTTTTTTTTCTGTGTGCTTGCAGATTTTCCTTGGAATTTTACTAAAAGTTATAATAATTTTAAATTATAGTTTTTAAAATTTTTCCCTCTTTTTTTCCCATTTTTTCTTTAATTACTTTTGTTTTAAAAATTTTATAATTTGTCTTGTATTAGTATTCTTTCTGTCTAATAGAGAGCATTTCGTTAAATTTCCGGTTTAAGTTTAGTTTCATTTAAGTGGGAGATTTATGTGAAAATTTTTGCTTTGCATGGCGTATCACATGTAAATTTTTTAATCTGGTTCATTTATTTTTTAAATTTTTTTTTCCTGATTTGAACAGATACAGATTGAATATCCGTATGAATGTATCCCTTAAGCGAAATGCATATATTTCTTTAGTTCTTCTATTGCATCTTGTGTGTGTGTTTTAACTGTCTTATTTTTGTGAATTTGTTGAATTTCCATTTTGGTTATTGCATTTTTGTGTTGGTATTATTTGGTTCCTTGTAAAACATTGTTTATTACAAGCAAATCTGTCCAAAGCCAGATTCAGAATTTAAAAATGTTACATATATAATTTTCTGTATGGTTTTGCTTTTCTTTGTTTTTCGTGCTTTAGTTTATTTCATCCTTTGATCTATTCATGAGTTGAAATTTTTTCGAGTATATATTTTTTCTCCTAAATGTTTTGTGGTGTATTTTTTTCGTTTCCTTTTCTTCTATGTATTAGGCAATTTAAATACTTATTAATTTTCTTTATACCTTTTCTATGATCTAAAAAATCAATTGTATATTTGCTTTGAAATTTTCTTCTGTTGCAATATTTACTTTTACTTCTATACTTATTTTAGTAAATTATTTTGAATTATTTCTATATGTTATTGAATTGCTATTTTCATTATATTTGTGTGTGAGCCCTAGATAAAGAGTTTTATGTCCATTTTTTTTCAAAAATATTAATGTGTAAAGTTTTAAAAAATAATAAGTCTTAAAAAGGTGTTATAATTTAAAAGCCAAAAAATAAAATGTATTAAAAGGTTTATTGAAAATTATTCATTCACAAGCAATCTTTGAATAAAAAAATACACACACAAGCATTCAAGCATTTTTCCTGTAAACTTTAAAATAATGGACATAGTTTCTTGGCTTACGAATATATGTTTATGATATCCGATCGATGTACTATTATCGTTGAAAATAATTTGCAGTAGTTTAATTGAATCATATTACTAATTTCGGTGAAGTTTCAGCTGTTTAATACGAGGGCTGGTTTTTTTTTTTTTTTTTTTTAAATCTCCGATTGGCTGTAAAAAAAGACGAGTGAATGTAAAAAAATAATTTTATCACCAATAGTAATGTACAACAATGTTTACTTCCCTACATAATCACCTTGACGATTGAGGCATTTGTCATATCTGTGAATAAGCTTTGCAGTACCCTCTTCATAAAATGTTGCCGCCGATGAATTGAGGTGAGTTGTGACTGTTTCTTTGAGCTCCTGGTCAGTTTTGAAAGTTTTGGTCAGTTTTTTTTTACCCACCAAGCCCCTTCTTCAATTCAAGAAAAAGATGAAAGTTACTTGGCGCTAGGTCGGGACTATATGGTGAATGTTTGAAAATGTCCCATTTAAGCTGCTCAAGAATCCGTTGGGTTAGGGAAGCAGTTCGACCATCTTTAAGCTTTCGACACCATTCACGAACAACACCATCACTCATAAAGCTGCCTCTATACACTCGACTCATTCTTCGATGAATTTCCGCTGCACTATTCCCTTCTGCCTACAAGAAACGAATAATACTTCGAAATTCACACTTGGCGGGAGAATCAATAGAGACAACCGTGTTTACGTGATTGCAGTTCAACAAGAAAGGGCGTATTGGACTCAGCAATGACAAAGCGTGTAAAGGGAGAGATGCGCAGTAGCCTACTATGCACACCAGCTAGTTGCCGCCTTTCTGGTCTTCATAGTGTGCGATCGGAGGTTGAAAAAAAAACAGCCCTCGTATTTCAATAATTTTGTCAAAATCATGATGAAGCCCCAGCGCGCAGTGTTGTCTGGCTTACGCGGTGAGTGTCAGTTATCGCTAGAAGAAAGCGATAGCATTTACACCTTAGGAAAGGGAATTCCTCTAATTCATTAAATTTTGGGGCTCTAGCTGCTAACACATAAAATACCATAATTACTATAAAAACAAAGATCCGCGCGACTTAAAAGTCAAAGTAGTTTTTAAGCTTGAAAAGGAACGATATTAAAGCAGATTAATTTTTAAAGAGTGGTAAATTCAATTTACCACACATATATACACATAAATATGAAGGAAAAAAGATATAATAAAAATGAGATTAATTTCATAGCGCAAGAACCATTTTAAACATATTGCATGAAACTATTTACGGATGTTGCCACGATATACGACGCTCGTTTCCTGATCGAGAGTCGCTGGGTAGCGAAAACCTAGTGACGGTAACGTCGAAAGTTGATTCAAAAATTCCGTTAAATTGTTCTCTGTTTTTCATTATAATTTCTAAATTCGTCCAGAATATTATTTACGTTTCCAAATCAGTGTTCTAGAATATTTTATTGTCATTCATAAATGCACGTATTCTCAGTCTTGGAGATTTTTCAACCAAGTGTAATTGCTCACAGTTTGTTTATAAACCACATTATTCGAATATCTATTGTGTCTTCAATTCAATCAGCTCCAACATCTACGCGACAGTAAAGAAAATAACTTTTAATTCTAAATAATGGATCAACTTCAAGATTGCTTTAGTTAGCCAACCAAGAGGTTATTGTTTTAGTTGGATCACTTTCGGCGTCACTTTAGATCATTTTTCAATTTTTGTATCGTTTGCTTCAATTTTAATTACATTAAGCTTAATTATATTCAATTTAATAATTTATCGTTTGCTTTAATTCTAATGCCATGTAGCTGATATATACAATTTAATAATTTATCTTTTGCTTTAATTTTAATTACATTTAGCTTTAAATATATTTAATTTAATTATTTATCGTTTCTTTAATTTTAATATCGTAAAAGTTTACTGTTGTCTATTTCTCGATATTTCATCGTTTACTTTCATTTTTATATTTAATTGAGTAATTTAATAATAATTATTAAAAATAAGCGCACCTTGCGTGGCTAAATCTGTTCTTTGCAAAACGTTGCATACAACTTTTTTAAAAATATATTTATTTTGATCTGAGTTTTTTAACGTAGTAATAGAGCAATATGAGGACTGCAGACGACGCACTTTGGAATTTTGAACCGTAATCAAATGATGTGCACGATATTTGTGCTGATCTCTCTTCTAACTTCCGAATCATATGAAGACTTTAAAGGCTTTCTTTGATTTCTTTGGGAGTTCTTATATTTCGGTACATTGGGTATATAAAGTAGCCACAAGACTCCATACTTCGATTCTATTTGAAGGTCGCAACCATTACAAACTCAACTTCCGAGGCCTCTTGTTTATTTTGAATATGAACATTACTCTGAGATGTGACATTTTTGATCAGATAAAATTAATAATATTGTTTTATTGCAAATGTTTTAGGAAATTAAGTTTTAAATAGAAATATTGTAAATAAAAATAATTATTTTTCCTTTTCCTTTCACATGAACTTCAAATGTTGATAAATGTTTCTACGAATCTTTGGTTAACCAACCCTGTATCATAAAGATCTATATTTATTGCCGTATTAATTGTTCTACACTTTATGAAAATGAAAGCTCAGGAATGATTTTTCTCGTCATTTTATGGGACGAATAACGCATAAATAGTTAATATGGATCCATATCTATATATCAATCACCTGCCCACAATCTTTTGAAAGACTGAAATATCTTGATGAAAATCTTGAAACATACGAAAACCGATGACTAGTTATCACTGTTTAGGACTGTATTAAAAGTCAATACATCGTTGTTCCTTGAACCTCTTATCCCTAGTATTAATTAATATTTCATTCATCGATGCTTTTCCCATTCTGTTCCATGAACAATATCATAAAGGGTCTTTACTTTAACTTGTTCCTCCCTGTATTGTGAAACGATCGAGATGATGGTAAATGAAATGAAGATGAACGATTACAGATTGATGATAAATCTTTCCCTTGATGCACTATTATCGTAGAGTGCATTCATTCTATTCATTTGGAAAGCGATCGATTTGTACATAAGAGTCTTTCTCTACTTTCGGTCCCTCGGGCGTCAAATGAAAGGATAGTATTTGAAATCTTAACATTAACTGATGAAACGGAAATCTCTTGTATATGTTCCGCGTTAATGCAAGTGCATTTGATGTGTGTTGGAAGTGTAAATGTAAGTTTTATAAATACTATTTATTACGAATAAGAGATGAATTCTTACAAAGGAAACTGAGAATACTATTTCTAAAGTAATACGCCCCTGGCTAATTTAGATATCTATAATAAAATTGAACATTAAAAGAAGTTTTACTTTGTAACTAAATCTTATCTTTGTAGCAGCTTGTCACATGCACGAAGACGGTTCAGAAAGCCTCCATGTTAGGAATGGGATAACTCTCTGTAGTGTTGCCCATATATCGCTTTTCTTTTTTGTAAGAAATTCACGAGTTAGACGCCCTTAAAAAATTATCTCCTTGACATTTTCAGCAGAGGAAACCGTCTTCACCTTCTTTGGAGCAAATTCGCCTGAAGCTACCGATTGTTTTGATGGTTGCTTGGTTTCCGGTGTATCTTAATGAACCCAGATATCATCGAAGGTGACTAATAACGATGGCAACTCGCCGCAACAGCAATCAAAACCAACTTATGAATTATTGTAAAATTTGTTTGAGCGCCTTTATACGCATAATAGCATACGATGTTAACACCTTATCATCAAAAACATCTACTTATGCCTTATCATCAAAAACATCTACTTTCTCGACCAATCTACGTAGTATCTCAGTGAATGGAACATTTGAACTATATATATATAAAATGAATTTACTTGCGGACATTTAAATCATGTTGTAGTTGAAAATAATTTTAGATCAATGACGAATGCGAGTCATATTCAAGTTCGTGTAAGTGATTTTATTTATTATTCATTATGAAGACGCTGCACAAGATCGGCCAGCCGG